>CAEGAF010061750.1:0-16937 GCA_903067075.1 Micropoecilia bifurca
TGACTTGTGATTAAAAAACCTATTTCCTCTTGAAGATCAATAAAGTATATTCTATTCTCTGTTATTCAAATGTACCATTATTTTGTATGGTGGCTTCAATTCAACATATTCACAATTAATTACAAACTATCTTAAGCATATATTTTCAGATATAAACACTTAAACTATGGCTAGTCATAATGTAAGTATATAATAATTCACTGGCTAGTTATAATTCTACATCTATCTTGAAATACACTGTAATTGTAGATATCTTAAATGTACTTTTAGGTAGGATGTAGATAGATCTGACTAGTGGTTTTTAGACTTTAAGTTTTATTGCCCATTTTTGTCTTTTTCTGAAGATTTACCATCTTGTTATCTTGTTATTACTTCCACTGTTTTATCTGGATTTTTGTGTGGTAGGTACCGACAGTTGATCTGATGATTACCAGCCTCTGCTTGTTATCTAGCTTGACCACCTCTGGATGAGATACCTTGAAAAAATAGGTGAGTCTCATTTTTAAATTTGTGTTCCTTTTGAATGCATCTGATTTCCTACATCCAGGCAACCAAGATCAGACATCCCTGTACACTGTTATTTATTGTGTTATTTATATCAGCACAGCAGTACATTTGACTGCTCTGCAATTATTCAACTCTTAAATGATTGTTTTCTCATAGATGGATCATTCATGCTATGATCTGGCCACTCCTGAAACAGGGCGTAACGTAACAAGGCCAATATCTGAATTATTAAATTGATATGCATGGATACATATACGCCTGAATATAGCTTTGTCCGTCCTCAAAACCAATTTCCGACAATATTCACAAAAACTACAACTACCGGGCTGACGTCGGCGTCCAGTCATGTCACGTGACTATAGAATCACGCAAGCAGTGAAGACGCGGCTGTTTACAAACAACCAGAACTGGATCTTCTTTTAGCGCCGCTTCACTGGTGAAAGGAAGAAAACAACCAGGATGGAGAAGGAGATTTCTCAGCCGTATTACGTTGGGGACATTGGTGAGTACAAGACACGCAGAAGCTCCGGGAAGCTCCGCTTGTTTAATCCCGACCCGGTTGGACGTCGACGTGTTCGGAAAAATATGGTTTACTAATTTTAGCATAACTCCAGTTATACTTGGCCTATTAACACAATTTAAAAACAGGTGTGTAGTTTATAATGTGCACTTTAAGCTCAAGTTGAAAGTGAGACGGAGGGAGGCGGAGTCTTGCTGCTACGCCGTAACAATCTAGACGTTAATAAGAGCTATAAGGCTATGGATCCCTATAGTTTAAAAAAAAAAAATCGATGCTCGCGGATGAAAAATCGATACTTTCCGAGCGCGGAAAATATCGTTATATATATCTCCGAATCGATTTTTTATACAGCCCTAAACATGACAATGATTGATTTGTTGCTGTAGTGTTTTGACAGTAAAAACGGTGTGGAGAGGTATTGCTAACATAGTACTGAAATATGACATATAACTTGCAACCAGACTAGGATATTGATATTCTAAGGTTGGGAGTCATGTCATTCCATTTTATTGTAAAAGTCATAAAATAACAAGGCTACATAACAATGACCCTATTTGGATAGGTAAGATTCTAACCTTTGGTACTCAGATACAGTTGTTGGTAGTCATGACCTCATTCTATGAATCAACAGTGATAAGAGATTTTGAGGTTGTCTTTATTTATTTTGTTTACATATCTTGACAAAGAAAGCATGTGGTTGGCTTTCCCAAAAACAGCTAAAGAATGTGTCAAAGAAAACAACAGGGATTCTGAAATGTAAACAGCCTCCAAATTTCACAGATAACAATTATCTGACACCCGATGGTATTTCTGGGAGCCACATCCCACATCCTAACATCCAGATCCCAACTGTTCTGATGCTTCCCAAGGAGACAGGCTAACTCAGCTGAGTTCACCCCCAGAGTGGCCTCTGGGGGTCACTCTGACCAGTCCCTCTGACCAGGTGTTGCTTCAGATTTTCCTTTATGACTCCTTCTGCTCTGCACTATGCTTAGTGCTTATTATCACTAAGTATAACTGATAACCAATTCTGCTGTCAGCATGCAACTCATTTGGATGTGATGTAATTCCCAGATTTCAGTTTGGACCTGAGACGATAGATTTGTGTTGGTAGCCACTGGAAATTCATCTGTCCAGGATTTTCTGTTAGGCATTCAGTAATGTCTGAGAAAACGCTTTGATTTTAAATCATGGGTTCCAAGCTTCAGTGGTTGAGGGCCAATGTCTGACGCCTATTGTGGTTCAACAGACCTGAGTCACAGCATTAGGTCATAACTAGGAACAGTTGGGTTCTGGCCACAATAACGATAAATTGTCCCAGAAGTTATTGCGATAAACAATAATATTGTCATTCTGAGACCATTTTCAAGAGGTAATGGCATAACAATGCAAGAACACATTCTCATTGAGTGATACATTTTAAGCTCTAATAAACATTTTACACTGGAACTGGAAGATACTTTAAATATCCAAAATAAATAAACAAAACAACAGAAGGGGTTTGTTGACAGCAATGCTCCAGATTGAAGACTTGTAATCCAGTTTTTGGTAGAAATAAATGCAAATGAAAATTATTGAACTTGTTTTAATTGATCATTGTTTTGTTGCTTGTTGCGACAGGCCTAGTCATTAGCAGGACTTTGTAGAACTTTAGTCCATGATTCAGTCTTTGATTCAGGTTTGTTTAACCTGGTCTTTGAGGATAGAAGCGCCACACCCATTCTTTAAATATTCACATGTCAAAAAAAAATCATTGAATTTATTAAAATATTGTAAATGGGTGGATTTTAGTCCTGAGGCGTTTCTTTATAAAGATTACTGATAGAGTTTGTCCCTCTGACCTGCTGCTGCTTCAGATATTCCTTTTTGACTCCTTCTGCTCCGCACATAAATTCCATCTGCATTCCTACAAAGCTAAATGCACAGCATACATGTACTGTATGTGAGCATTTGGCTGGGTCTTTGGCACAGACAAAATAAACTAGTGGCATGCACTGAGCCAGATGCTAAGTTGGTCTCTTGGAATGTAAATGTTAGGACATTTAGATGAAGTGAAAGTGGTCCAGAGTCTTCTGTGGGCAGGGACAGGAGGAGTGGACAGTGTTCATGTCTTTCCAGACAAGATGGTAACTGAGAATATGTTTAAGTAGCAAGAGTACTTTTTATCTTTCATTAAGATCAACACAGGTATAATATACTGTAATTGAAGATTTCAGGGTCAAGTAGACATTGTACAATCAAACAGCTAAGAAACCTCCTGTGTCATAGGGGTGACTGTAGCTTAATGTGTGTGAGGTGTGTTTGTTTTGGGTGTGACACACTGGTGACCCATCCAGAGTGAACCCCACCTGTTGCTGCTAGAGCCTCTGCATATACATGTATTTGAGCTCAAAATCCTATTTTGGCAGCAGGATAACTAGGCGCTTCCCAAATATATTCAGATTACATTCACAAACTTCAATGTCTTCACTGGAATTGTCTGTCATGGAAAACAGAAAGAAATGCATCACTGTGAGGTGGAAGGAAAATTATATCTGGTTGTCAATTCTTCTAGCAATTAATTTTTTTAAAATTGTGACATACATGTATATGTATTCAGCCCATTAACTCTGTTTACCCTAAATAAAATTCAATACATTATTTACCTTCAGAAGTTCACCTTAGTGGCTTTTAGTTTCAAAATTCATCCAGCTGTTTAGTGCAGGCGAGGTCAAGGAGAAGAGTATGGAAAGGTTTGAAGTAAGGATAGGAAAAAAAATCTCCCAGAGCACAAATTTATCATCTTGAAATAGGATAGTTATGACACAACTGCAAAAAAAATGTAAGAGCTTTCTTGTCCTAAAAGACTGGAGCAGACCATGGCTTACAGGAAGAGCTTTATTGTTCTTTTTATTTGAATGACCTTGAATTTTAAGCTTTGTTGTTCTTGCTTTTTCTTCGGTTTTACATTAAACAGAGGTTCATCGGCGATGGCCTGAGTGTTGTTAAATTTATGGTGTGTTTATGGAGCAAAGAAAGATAAATTACAGTTCTTGTCTTCTTTCATTCAATATTGTGGTTAGGTGAGGATGTGATTTAGACTTTCCTACTCGACATTATCTTTCTCTGTAGCCTGATTGTGACCTCAGGTTGGAGACTTTTCACACTCAGATCAAAGAGTGAGCCAACTCCCAGGTGTGTGTGAGGAAGACACCAAGTTCACTTTAAAGGCTTCTCTTTAATTTTTGAAAAAGCTTATAGTTGAAGTGACCTCGTTAGTTATTGTATAGTTATTGTTGTCTTGGCTGCTGGCTACACTTCCTCCCTCTGCTACTTTCTTCTACTATATAATTTTGTATAATTTACATTTTTCTCAGGTTTTAATTTAATATGCTACTTTATTTCTTTTCAAAAGAACTACATCTAGCTTTATGTTTAGCTATAATATCAGATTTGCTATGTTTTTTTCCACTGTCATGTTTCCAGGTAGCTTTCTCATCTATGTGCAGAATCAACATTGAAAAGTAAATGGTGGCCCCGGTTTTACAGGTGCTTTGTTGTCTGCTTTTGTTCTTCTCCCCTTTGCAGGTGTTGCTGATCCAATCCATTGATTTGGAGAGCGGAGTATTTGAACCTTGCTGTCTGTCTTAACGGGTCACTTTCAGTGTCCTCTCTGCCTCTTGGTGCTTATGGTGCTCTGCTGCCAGGCCTCAGCTCCCCTCCTCTGGCACATTCGAGTTTGTCTTTGTTTTTGCACCTCAGCACTTCCGTATTCACTCACACAACACATCCAAGCATTTGCATTACGCCACTGATACTGACTTTCACAATCCATTGTAGTTTGTGTTAATAAATATTCCTTTTTCTGCACCTTTTCTACTGCATGGTCTCCCACTTTTGTTATGATCTTGAGCCAGTCTTAACAACGTATCATAGGCAGGTTAACAGACACATCTACTGGAGGAGAAAATGAGTCGCCCAGAAAAGGCTGATTATCATCCAGCGCTGCTTAAAACTCCAGCAGGTGATCAGGTGATTGCAACCAGCAACCTTGTGTAACCCAGGGTAAAAAATTGCCCTTAGTCCCGCCTTTTGCTGCTCCATTGGTTAGAGTGACAGTCAGTCACACAGTGCATTCAGGCAATTAACACACCTGAGGTAGTTATTTAGGCCTGCTCCAGCTTTCCCAGTCAGGTCTGAGGGGAGAGTTGGAGACAAAGGAGCTACAGATCTGAACATCCAGTGAGCTTGGAGCCATGAAGCTGCCATGCACTGATCTCTAGATGGAATTGGCCAGGCGATCCCTTTTTAGGGTTAAAGGATGGCGAGCTTCTGAGAACTGGCTGGGGCCAGGAGAACCTGAGTTTCACTCCATACTGGTCTGGTAGGAGGTTGACGGTCTGTATCATTTCCCCCTCCATCTCAACATTCAGACACACAATCCATCATTCATCTCTTCATCTGAAACAACTTGCGCTTGGAAATTCTCATCTTAAATATCTGGAAAAATCAACCATGGACTTTTGAATGTGTGTCGGTCAGACACTGTGATGACCAGTGGGGAAACTTAAGACTGTTGTGCACAAAAGAATAGATCTACTGCAGTACTGTGTATATTTATTTTGTATTTATTATTTTGTGTTCTATGTATGTTTGTCTTTAACTTTAATTTTTCTTTAAAATACATGGTATTTGAATGCAGTTCCTTTGTATTGTTTTTATTAATTACTGACCACAGCTCCAGTAGATGAGTTTAGACTTCTGATTTATCCCATCTAGTCCTTTTGCACATTAAGCAGTGCTACACTTGACATTGCTGATGTGCTGGAGTGCATCATGCTTGAGATATGCACTCATGTTGAAATAAATCTTCATTTTGCAGCAAACCCTTAGTTGCACTAAATTTTAAATAATTTGAAAAATATACTGAATTACAAGGCTTTACATAACAATGTGCCATGGTTGACTTTACATGCAAGATTATAAATACATGATTATAGTAATAATAGGTGGTTGTCTAAAGCATGAACTGAGTCTTACTCCATTCCTGGTGTTGCATCAGTTGGAAGACAGAGGTTGTGCAAAACCCTATCGCGTTCAACTTGTAAGAAAAAGAGAAAAAAAAACATGGTTGTACTGAAGGGATCAGCTTAATGATAAGTAAAAACGGCAACAGCTTTATCATACAGTCCACAGACTTGTATTAATAGGTTTGCAGGAAGGCAAAACTCCTTCCGTTTGCAGGTTTTCATGATGCTGTTTGTCTCTAACAAACCTTTTGAGTTCTTAAAGGAACAATTGCATCTATACTCAGATTCAATTAGACGCAGTGCAGTGTGTTTCTGCAAACATGACTGTGACTTAATGGAAAAAAATTGCTTCTTTTGACTTGTGTGTTTAAAGAACCTTGTTCCAAAAGTCTTGTGGTGGCTGAGGTATAACTTTCCACACCAAAGTAATGCTGTCATTTTCTTTTTAGAGGAGACAATCATCCTGGGATCGGTTCTAGACAAGCAGCCACCATGCAAGTCACAAGGGTGTACTTACTTTTTGCACATACTTATTCCATTGTGGCTTCCTCTTTGTTTTATTAAAGAATGACAGTGTGGAATCTGGCGTGTATTTTTACATACTTGAGGTTTCATTTAAATAACTTTAGGTACTGGTAAATCACATTTATGGTGTGTCAGCATATGACTGGGGTTTTTGGGTAAATGTTGGTTAAAATGATGATTACTTTGTTCCAGGGAAATATGAAAACAGTTTCCAATTCCTACAGGTCCTCAGTGTTTAAGTATGTCCCCTGAGGAAATACCTCAGCAAGCAATTCCAGCTAGAAACAGAAACAAGTTCTGCTTGGTGTTTGATTTGTGTTCCAGAATATATTACTTCCAAGACACAATCAGAGCAAAAACTAGTTTAATGTAGTTTTTGAAAGTAGAATAGAATATAATAGATCTGATCTCATTTGTCAAACTTGAATGTTTCAGATTGTTAAACACATTTTAATCTCAGGCAAAAAATAAGGAAAAATAAATCCAGTTTTCAAATGAGAATTTCTATTAAATAAGCTTTTCTGAAGCAACCTGGTCCTTCATAGAACAGTAACTATCATTGCTAAAACATTAACTAACTATAACTAGCATTTTTTTTAAATCTGAGTTTCATTTCATTAACTAATTAGACATTAGTGTATGAAAAATTCAATTAAATAGAACCTGTCTAACAACATGAAGTAGGTCAGAAGATTTCAAAAAGCTTTATACTAGACTTAAAGAAACATCAGAACAGCTGAAGAATAAAATAATTGATATCAATCAGTCTGTGTTATTGCTGTGTGGTTTCAACCTTATTCATAAACTAAATGCTGAGTAACAACATTGAGAGACAGCTTGACAGCTTATGACAATATCAATTCACTTGTTTGAACCTCTGCATGCTTTAATCCGCTAACTGCTGTGGAAACTTAACAGGAGTAAACCTTGTGCAAATCTGCCATGTGTCAAATACTGTTTGGTTTCCATTAGGCAGCCAGAACAGCTCCCTGTGAGTTTCCACTGGAAATCACTGCAATAAGTCATTTATACATGGGATCACAAGACCTGACCAAACCCTTCATTCAGCTGGGGGTTTGAGCTGTTTTCACGCCTGGCATCACCTGCTAAGACAGGAATTCAGCCCTTTTTATTACGTTCCACTTTTTAAAGTTTAAATGGTTAAAGAAAGTCTCATTTGAAGACCGAGGAGTGGACAGCATCCAGGGTGGACAGCAAGACAGACTGCTAGGTGGACAGTCAGTCTCTTTGGTTTTCAGTATTTATGAAGTGATAAAACTTCAGAGCCAGTGCTTTTAATTCTGAACTGGCATATAAAGCTGCCTATTTTTGAAAGAAGCAGTGTTGCCCAGATGACTATGGGCATGGTTCCCTCCGCTTTATATTTTTAGATGATGGATTGACCAGAGCTCTGTGAGATGTCCAAAGCTTGAATATTGTTTCATTAAACTTGTCTAGAACGTTCTCCCTAACCTAGACTTGCCTAAGGAGTGAATGTGTCAGTCCATGGCTGTTTGTCTCATGTGTCTGTCCTTTGCCTAATGAGAGACCAGAGTGTCCTTGACTCGTGTATTATAAGCACTGGAGATAGGCACCTTTGTGGTTTTTATTTTTTGTTTGGATGGTAATAAAAATGACTGAAATCAATTAACTGTTCCCCAATTTGCAGCTGTGCAGCAGCCACCATCCACATCTCTTAAAGATCCTGAACATGATTCCTTCTTCATACAACATGGCTGTTCTTAGATTTCTGTAAGAAAGAGAAAAAATGTACAGTAGCGTCAGTTGATCTTCATTGTATCCTCACACTTAGGGACTTACTTTAAGGTCAAAACCATATTTTCTATGTGCCACATTGTGTTGAATGTAGGAGTCTCCATTGGGGTTACAGCCAGTGTGAGTGAGTACTTCCATCTACTGCAGGTTTCTATCAAGGAAGTGTTTAGTTCAAACTTCATCATTTCCAGATTTACAGCTGAAGTGGATTCCAGCTCAGCTTTAACACTAAAGGGGTTAAAGGGGTTAAAAGTAATTCTTCCAAAAAGTGCAACTTTATTTGCTGTGGAATTTGAAAGATCAAGTTTGATTTACAATATATTTAAAATATTTAGAATGTACTTAACTTTAATAAGAATCACGGGAGCCAAACGTTGCAAACACGTGATGTGCGGTAGAGCAAGGCAGGGATTTGACCTCTTGTCAGGAATTAACTGGACTTAATGGAAAGTGACATCCACCACATTTGGCTTCAAGAAATATGTCAAAAATTACCCTTTGAAAGATCTATCAAGGATTGACAAATTTATTCGTCCCCTTTTACCCTTCAGCACTCTTCCCCTGGACTCCGCCCCCTCTGGATACCAAATCCTGGTCTTGCTTTTGGCCAGACCCCCTCCATCACTCATTAACCCTGTTCCGTCATACACACTGATGTGGCAGCAATCAGATCATGTCCTGATCCCTCCATGTCTCATTCACAATGTCCAATGCCATCCATCAGCCTTCATCATGTAATGATTGACTTTAGTTGCAACATTTGAGACGTTGTTTCCAGGTCAAAGGCCTGAAAACATGGAGAAGAGGAATCACATCCTGAATGTCTTTATAGTGCCTTACTTAGGTCAAAATAACATATAAAATAACATAATAACATATGACCATATGTGAAACACCTGTTCCATGCTGTGGGAAGTCTTTTCTTCTGCAGGAACACGGATGCTGGTCAGTTAATGAAAAGATGAATGGAGCTAAGAGGCAACCCTAGAGCAAAACCTGCTAGATGCTGAAGAAGATTTGTGACTTCATCTTCCAGCAGAACCACCTCCCTAAACCTACAGCTACAGCAGGTAGCTAATGGCTATCAGAACCTAATTATGTCTCAGTACGGCACAGTCAGAATTCAGACCTAAAACTAACTGAGAATCTGGAGCAAAACATTACAGCATAAGTTTACTGTCACTCCTCATTCAGTCTGACGGAGCTTGAACTATTTTGCAGAAGAATGGGAAAAATTTCAACTTTTAGATGAGAAAAGGGATTTCATTCATAAATTCTTGAAATTAACATTTTTCTTGAAACTTAATAAGATTTTGGTCGTAACATGAAAAACTATAAATGTTTTGCACAAACATTTAAATTATACTCAGGACTCTGTCACTATACACAGTATGGTTCTTTATTTTAAAGACTGAAGAGCATGATCAAACAGTAACATTTCAACTACAGTAACAAATTTAATTCCCACTATGATAAGGAACAATGGAAAAGACAAGATAAATAGTTCTCGGTGACATTCAGGCATTATCATACAAGATAAGTTAAATACTTAAATACATAACTTTCTTTAAATACAAAAGTAAAACATATTCACGAGTGCACTCAACACTCCTCACACCACAGGGAGCAAACGTACATCTTCACAGACAATAAGAACTTTACAGGAAGCACCTCATCCTACCATCATTAGCTTTTCAACATTGAAATTCAAGTTGTAAAAAAAACTGTCAATGATTGCATTAAAGTGCTTTCCTGTGACCCTAAAGAACATGTGACACTCAAATGTGAAAACAAGAAAACAAGTCTGCTGAGAAACTAACAGGAACATCACTGAACTCCTATGAATCTTAGTCATGGAGAGCCTTGAAACACTGTCCATGGTCTCTAAGCAAAAGACATCGACTGTGATAGGGTTTGCTAACGCAACTCCGTATGACGCAATGTGTGACGTCCCAAAAACATACTGCGAAAGCAAAACAGTGATAAAGCAAAACCCATACGAAATACAAAGGTAAAATGGCTAAAAAGTTGCATTTCGAGAAAGTAGAGAGATGTTTTTGTTTGTCATTTTAAATGCCGTTTAATGATCTGTCACGAGACATTGACAAGTTCCGTTACAGCAGAGAGAAAGGCACGATTTACCTTAGTGAGACACAGTGAACACATTGAACACTACCACGATTTGACCAGGGTGGCAAAAATACATAAAGAACATGGTATCATATCATGTGGGTCACATACTGTAAGGCCATTCAATCAGTCAAGTATTTCCAGGTATTTGGTGAGATTTTACTAATGCTGTTTCAAGATTACAGAAAACAATAGAAACATAATAATAATAATAATAATAATAACTCAATTTCCTACTCAAACAGAACTCCAACTCTACTACCATGAAGGTTTATTAAAAACGTTTACATCTCATTCTGACTTCCGGTTTTGACTGAAGTCTGACCTGTTGCTTCAAATTTGAACTGATTCTATTTTTGATTAAAGCTGTGTCTCAACCTTATGATTTAGGTAATATGGTGGGTGTGAAAACATTAGGATCATAACCTTGGCCTCATGATGGACTGGTGACTACTCCAGATTGTTTCCCACTACAGGAATGGGATTAAGTGGGTATAGAAAATGGAAGGCTGGATGGATAAAAACTTTAAGACCCAAACAAATTATACCATAGTGGACTAACAAGGCCTTGTTTCCCAGCAATTCCTGGTCTATCATACGCCCACCATTTCAGACACAGACATAAATAGAAGACAACAAAATGTTGGGGCATGCATTTTGCTGGTGTCTGGCTATTTGTGTTCATATTTGAATCTAGGCACTGTACAGCTAGCATTTTGGTCAGCGTGGTTTTCATTTCAAACCCACATCGTAACACCATATTACATAGTTGGAAAGTAAAAATGAAAGTAAATGGGTTTTACTAGGGTGTTTTACCTATTTCTGATTTATCTACTTTCACATCTTTGCTGACTTGGATGACATAAGAGACTCAGGAGTTTAACTTTTTAAGCTCCTGAAATTACTTTTTAAACTACTTTTAAAAAGTAATTATTCTGATTTGATCTAACTGCTAAAATACTTTTTAAAGATATTTCTAGCATTTCATTGTTTTCACTCAAACAATTAAATGCTAATCAGGCTGTAGTGTTCACTTTTATTTTAAACTGTGTGAAGCACAAAATTGAAACAGAACTTTTCTTGACTCAGTAACTAATCCCTGCATGCTGACTCTTATTTTCCTTTTCATGGGCTCTTAAATCACAATGTTTGCTGTAAGTCTTGGTTGTGGATGATCTCAGATTAAGTTCAGCTACAAACTCGTGGTGGTGATCTGAGTTCATGTTAGACATTGTATGAACTTCAAAGCTGATGGAGAGGTAAAAGGGTTCACTTGACTGTTGAAAAGGTATTCAGAAACGAATAGATTTTGACAGTCTCCAGTTCATGGTGCAACTTCTAATCCACAATTAGGGGCTTAAGTGTGAGATCAGTGAACAGCAAAGGAGCCAAAGCTAGGAAATTCAGTTGGCAACAAGTACTCCACTGAATGGCACTGAAGACACAGCTCGGTTCTTATTTTATCCAGATTAAAATGTCCAAATGTCAGCGTTTGGCTTCTTTTTGTATTCAAGCTGAGAAATACATAATGTTTAATGTCCATATTTTCCTGTGACGGAGATGGTCGATCCTTGGAGTTGATTTGGTCCGTTCTGATCTTAAAATTTAACTTTAAAATCCACCAATCAAGTACAAACAGTAAAAGCAGGAAACTTCTAAAACAAGTCAAAGCTGACTGTGCACTAGATTAATCCTAAATGCAAAAACTAGGACTAAGACATTAAAAGACAAATACTGACAGACCTTCTATGGGGCTACCTATCTCATCCATAACTATGAGGGCTCCTAGGGTTAATGGGGGATGATTCTTCCCTGCCGTTCTGACCGATGAGCTGATACAGACGGTGGCTGAGGTTCTGTACTTGGCAGGTTCCCAGGACACACCCCACTCTCTTAAACTGGGGATGCTGGTGGTGGTTTCTGCCCCCTTTCGAGTGTCCATGGCCACGAGATCTCTTAGCCCGTCTCTTGATCTGAAAAGCCTCATTAGGCTGTGCCCATGTCAGGCCAGGATGTGTCGTCCTCAAACCGGACGCCGGTGGGTGCCTCACGAGGCTTAACATCCATTTATGGAGTTTGCTTGCTGCTGGAGATGCTGGGACAGTGTTGGACTGGCCTTCTGAGGGAGTGGAGAGCTCCTTTTCATGGTCGATTGGTTCTTTTTGATGATTTAGTCTGGAAAGAAAAAAAGCCAGAAAAAAGGTGTTCTTTTAGGTTTTTGAGTGGATTAGCAGAAGAAGAAGCTGAAATATAAGGGGATTAAGCAAACAGTGGTGGATGAACAAAATATAAAATGCTAAAGTAAGCATAGTATAGCAAGAACATTTTTCAGAATCTGAAATGCCCAGAATCACAACACTTTAATGCGGTGGCGGCAAACCTTGAATGCAGACCTTCATATAATACTTGCCTTCAACTTGAACATTTCAGCAAACTGAGCACATCCACTGCACCAAGTCACCAGTAGAAGTCTCTTCAAGCATTATGGCACATCATGCCAAACCACAAAAAATGCTAAGAAATATTTTGAGGAACATTACAAAACCTCAAAAACTCCTGACACGGACAACGCCTCTTTATGGGTGGTTAAATTGCTGCCCATTTTCTGTACTTGCTAAGTCCTGTTAGCTGCACTGGGGAGACGGCAATGTCCTCACACAGAATGGGGAGTTGAAGTCGTCCCACTAATATCAGTCCACTGAGACACATCGAAAAGTACTCACAAGCGAGTAACAACTACAAACTGTAAGGAATAATAATGGATTTTTGAATGACTGTGATGTATACTGTTAGAATACAAAGCAAAGCATTCTAGCCCACACTGAGGGTCATGATCCAAAGACACACACAGAAGCACATCATCAAACCAAAGCAAATGAGACCTTGAGATTCCCAAACCAAACACCATCCTTTCTGCAACTTCAAATCCTGTCCACAAACAGACCAATCACACTAGAAACTGGTTATGTCTTGTGCTGAAATACAAACACAGCTCATAAGATCAGTATATCTTCCTAACTACATAATATTTTATATCACTAAGTAATATGAATGGTTTCTTTTGAAAGAAGTACAAAATTTAGTAATGCATGTATCTCCTATTGTTTTCTTTGTAGGGTTAGGATCAGCTAATACTGTGAAACTTTTGGTAGGAGTACCAACATCTGTTGAACAACTTTGTGCATTTCAACATGCCTGTCTCTTTTATGCTTTTTTTTGCCTGTCTCTTTTACTTTTATGCCCCAATTGGGGCATAAAAGTAAATAGCCTTTTGATGCCTTCAATAGAATACTCCTGAGTCAGCCTTGGTTGCTACATCTTTTACGTTGCCACCTGATTATTGTTGGCTTTTTGTTAAATAGGCAAGGGATCTCATTATCAAGAAACCTGATGAGACTTGTTTCAGTTTTGCTGAAAGGTTCCTGGGGAAACAGAGCAAATATAAAGCAAACTAGTGGAGCTTTAGCTGTTCTTGTAGTGAATCTGTGCACAGTAACGAGTTCCTTCAAGTTAAAAAGGGTATGTTTTTGATGTAGCCGTGTTATTTGGAGATTGCTTGAATTTTCGTTGATCCATGTATAAAACGTGTTGTCTGGAGCGTGGACCTTGGGACAATTTCTCTGCTAGAAGGAACAGGGTCAACAAAGCAAGCAGAATGTACTGGCCTCTCAGTAAACAGTAGAGACATCTCTACCATCTGTTCGTTGTTTGAACAACGGGCATCGTTCTTACAACTTGACCTGGTAGCTCATCAATAAGAGTCAAGCCGATGAGTGACTAACTTATCAGCACCAATGGAAAAAGGGTTGAAAGAAAATTACTACACCTGGCAGATGAGAAGTAAACCTCTGTTGGAACACTATAGCTGAGCAAATACATCATATGTTTGCTTTTCCAACTACAAGAAAAGTTTAGCACCAAGTTGTCAGTGGCAGACACCACAGCTGTTCTTAATATACTCAGTAAAACGCTGACTCAACACAAGCACTCAGACTTTACTCCAACTGAGTGGCTGAAAACTATGTACCAGTGAGATGTTGTACAGTAATCTGGCACAAAATGGAAGGTCAATGCTATTCAAACAGGTATGGTGGCCTGACGAGGACTCAGTTGCAAAAGACGAGGCTGTTGCTGGAGAGACAGTTGCATAATGGGACGCCGCAGACTATTTTCAGATCAGGCTTGGTGTGCCATGGTGCCACATCACCCATTTAAACAGTGGAACTAGTATTTTACTTACTGGATACATGTCTTGTTTCTCTCTAACTGCAGTCACCATTGCATCTTGACACTGAAATTCACTGTGGATTTAAATTGGTAATATTTTGTATGACTCATACACTGACTCCACTGTTGCACAACACAGAACTATAATCTGCGGTCCTGATGATTCTAGCCCTGTGGTTTTGATAGTTGAAGTCAAAAGTTTAAACTAGAATGAGCATCTGAAACCCTGTGATCAATAAACAAAACATTCAACCACATCATCAGATGAGTGCTGCTCCTCTTACATACACAGCACATGTAAAGTCACGCCTCTACAAAATGGGTTTCCATGTGGAAAGCAGCTCTTTATGGATGCCAGGGTTGGATTTTGGTCTAAGACGATAATCCAGAATGGAATTCTCTCCGTTTGGTCACTGCTTTCACCCTGCTCAACTGTAACGATTCAGTCCCAAGAACCCATGCACAGAACGTTTAAATACCTAACTTAAAATCCTTATATTGTTATTATAATTACTAATTAGATAATAATTACTATGTTAATAGTAATTATTATAATTAATAGTTGTAATAATAATATGTTACAGGACACACCCTGTGTGAGATTAAATCTGTCTGTTTCTAAAGGTTGTCTGCAGTTCACTCTTGTTTTTCCCCCATTAATGATTTAATGGGGAAAAAAAACCTAACGTCATGTGACCTCACATGACGTTAAACAAACCTGGACTACAACATAAGCACTCAGACTGAACTGTCATATTATTGTGCCCTTATGCGAACACAGTGGGGCCCAATAGGGGTCCAAGTGCAATTCTGTTTGGCATGTCCTTCATCTCAAAACAATGTGAGTTGTTTAATCAGTTGTTTAATTGTAAAGTGCTCAACAACCAAAACACAATTTAGCTTTGGTGGCACACCAAAGATATGTACTGATGCTAAAATGTGGGTGAAAGGTCATTGTTCTTAGCTAGAAATATTAGCTAAAATGGGCACGTTTTGACATATTTTAGTGAGATGAATAAAGATAAAAACTGGTTAACCTAAAAGAAGACATAAAAGAAAAAAATACTTCAGCAGAAAATGAAGGGTATTTGCTGCATGTGATCAGAAAAACATGCAATCGCTCCTAGTTTGGCAAGCGACAGTTGTGCATCTTAAGTACTTCTTTAGCATTACCTTATCAGGTTACAGAAAGAAAGTGGACAGAAAAAGAACATGGAAGGAATGACAGAAATCCAGCCAGTGTCTAACAGGCGAAAGAAATGTAGAATAGTTATGTCTGCTGTTATTCTTCTGTCAGCATGTGATGTTAACAGGACATCATGAGCTCAATGAAACTGGGAATAAGAATTTAGTGTCATAATAAAAAAGCAATGGAACATTTACGACCAATTAAGCTCGAAAGGGGAAGTGGCAGACTGGATCAAACTGGGAAAAAGACACGTTTTTATGGATAGCGGAGGGATTAGGACTCTCTTGTTAAGCAGAGACGAGATGGACTGAGGGGATTAAGGTGCTGGGCAGGTGAAGGTTTCAGCGGCAGGTGTTCAGCGCTCGCTCACACACATCAATAGGCAATGAGATGAGATGGTGCTGGGTGATAATGCTCTGCCTCCAACTGTGTTAGATCATCAGCACAGATGTTAGCTTTATTATTCTTCCAAACCCTCTTACTTTATTGTGTCGGGCATGTGACGTATGCATAGTGATGAGGGGATTTTTCTCCAACTTTATTATTTTACAATTGGACACCATAAAAGAGAAAAAATAAGATTTTCAAAATTTCCTGAGTGATCTACTGGGTTATATTCATATTTTTTCAGTCACAAAGCTTTTTCATTTTCTACTTCAGTCAGACTTTGTTCAAACTGAGCATTTGCTTTGCTTGATTTTGGTATGAAAGTGTAGAAAGATTTTTTTAAAGTTACAGTTTCAAATGTACAAATTCAATGATACCATTCCTACAGTTTAATTCCATTGAATATAAAGCAAGTGAATGAGTGAAATTTTCTCTAGCCAGCCAGACAGACAAGACAGATAGAGACAGACAGGCAGACAGACAGGCAGACAGACAGACAGACAGACAGACAGATAGAGAAAGCAGCCTACAAAAAGTGTCTGGAATCTAAGAGCAAATAAATAAATACATGTCTAAAGTATATATATATATATATATATATATATATATATATATATATATATATATATATATATATATATATCTAGAAATATATATAAAGATATAT
>CAEGAF010061752.1:0-35263 GCA_903067075.1 Micropoecilia bifurca
CTTCCTCTTGGGTCGGGTCACGGAGGTAGCAGCTTAAGAAGGGAGGTCCAGACTTCCCTCTCCCCAGCCACTTGTTCGATGTCCTCTTGGGGAACACCAAGGCCTTCCCAAGCCAGCCGAGAGACATAGTCCCTCCAGCCTTGGGGTTCCGTTGGTTGTTACCGTTATCAAAGTCAATAGCAGGCTAACAGTTAGGCTAGTATTACTGACCCACTGCTCACGTATTCAGTCTTTTCTTTAAATTAAAACGTTTTCCTCACCTGTTGAATCTGAAGCCCTTATTACCATTATCTATGGTTGAATTAACTGCTAAACATCGCGTCCGTTGTTCTGATTCTTTGCGTGATTGTAGTATTTTCCTGATCACCGATATTAATGACTCAATTTACAGAAATGGCGCATGTGTGACTTAAGATAAATCACATAAAGCCCAGTCCAGTAACATATACATCCATCAATGCTGCTGCCTCACACTCTGTCCTTCTCTCGCACTTCCCACTACTTAGCAGTAGGTGTCAGGTTACATTGTTGTCAAAAAAGAGTTTCATCCGCTAAATGTCTGATTTGCCATAACTCTTTATTAGATTCATTGTCGCAAGCTGGGGTGGCAACAGGGGTGGCAAAGCTCTCGTTTGGGGTGGCACCTGCCACCCCTGCCACCCCGCTAGATCCACCCCTGTATATATGGCAGTAAGACCACAGAGAAGAGAAAGAGGAGGTCAAATTTTTGACAAATTATCTGGCTCATATTATACTGCCCAGACAATTTAAACAAATATGTTCATAAAAACAATGTGTTAAAACATAAACATTACTACTGCAGCTTTAAGAAATAAGCACTGTCCTGAAAACGCCCAACATCCTAAGAGACTCAATGATGCCAGGCTGGTGGGATGTGGGGAGGGAACTAGTGGGGAGGGAGGGGGCTAGAGGCGGGGCCAGGGGTGGAGCCAAAGGCGGGGCCGGGGGCGGGGCAGAGGTGGGGCCAGAGGCCGGCTGGGAAATGCAACCTCACAATGTAATGTCTTGAAATTGGACCTCTGTCTCTTTAAGAAATGTCTGCTCTGATACTCCTCTTTAGCATTTCTCAAACATGCATGAAAGACTCAACACAACACTCCCAGTATGCTTGTGATGAGTGAATGACATCGTAATAAAATGTAAAGCTCCAAAAAGATTGATTTTGTGCCATACCGCCTCTTTACTGACTGCTTAAGGACAGTTTGTCATTTTAAAGGTACTTTTAAGCTGATAAATGAGCAGTTTGAAACTCTTCTGCTGTTTCAGCTGTCAGCTCTGTCAGGCCCTAAAATCAAGGCAATGATCTGAGAATCTGAAAAGGTCAAATGTTTTCTGTTCATACATCTTAATCTCAGGTAAAATAAGATCCGTTCGGTTTTATATGAATTAGTCAAAACCAAATCTAGGCAAAATTCTCATAAAAACCCTGATATTAAACAGGATTTTCATTGGGAGCCAGTGAAATCTTTAAGAAAAGTGCTCTTGCAACTGCAGATTTGACTGGCAGTCCTGCATCAAACTACCATCCAAAGCATTAGAGCTATCTGACATGAAGGAAATCAGCATCAGGCTCTTTATTCGATTCAACAGTAAAAAGGTCTTGGTACTGGAAGGAAAGACTGCTTTTATTCTCCAAAATCATTTTTTTCTTTCCTTGTTTGAGTCATCTTCCAGGCTTCATCCCTTATGATTAGTTTCTCTGAATTATTTGTGACATTTCAAAGATAGTTAAACCTGAGTTTATTTATTTAAAAAAATATTATAATTTAGTCAGAATGGGGCTGTGGGGGATGTTTAGTTTTTTTCCCCCATATTTTTAATGAAGCCACAATGTCTGAAAGCATAAGAGTCAGTTAAAGGACCAGAGAAACGCAGGAAATGTCCATTTTAAATGGTTTTGGGGTCAGACAGGTTTAACGTTGTAGTCCAGATAGTATGCTTAAATTTAAACTTAATATTTCTACTTTTCTGTCCTAATAAACGATCAGTGTACCATTTCATCTAAAGTATCAGAGACATTTGGTTACTTGGCAGAAGGTAGAAAGGATCAGTATGAAATTAGAGCATAAATATAGAGTTTAGAGCCAGGAAGAGGCTGGAGTAATGGGTCATGATGCTGCGTAATATGAAATAGTACGCATCCAAATAAAATATAAAAAATACCTTTGGGGAAGAAAACAAATGGATTTTGTAAACTCCTTGCAGTAGCAATATAATATGAAATCTACCTTTATCATGTACCAATGTCATTCCCTCATCAATAACACACCTGTATTGTTGTCTTTATTCTTTCATGCATGTTTGACAAATCATTTAATCTCCATGACAACCACTCAGATGTGTGAAATGCCTGGGTGAAGCTAGCTCCGCGTTTGATGACAAAGCTCCTCCTCAGAGCTGCAGTTTTCAAGATTCCACCTCACAGAGCAGCCCTCCTCCACCACTCCCCAACTCAACTCCTAAAAACTAGCCAGCAGCAATTAGCAAATATATGGTGGAACTGCACTCATTATAGGGACTACTTGTTAGTTCAACCCACTATAAAATATATAATATTAAATATTTAATATTTAATAGAGGAGCCATGTTGTGATGACTTCCTGAAGGTGCAGCTTCAGAAAGAGGAGTTTAAACTGAGAGAATGTATCATTTTAAAGGAAAAATATGTTGTTTCAAAATTTTATGACGTCAACAAATCCCAAAAAAGTTGGGATAAGGCCATTTCTACCACTGTGTGGCATCTACCCTTCTTACAACACTCAACAGATGTCTGGGGACAGAGGAGACAGGTTTCTCAAGTTTAGAAACAGGAATGCTCTCCCATTCATGTCTAACTCGGATCCTTCTCCTACGTAGCCATGATGTTGTGATTGCTGCAGAATGTGGTCTGGCATTATGTTGTTGAAAAATGCAGGGTTTTCCCTGAAAGAGACAACGTCTAGATGTGAGCACATGTTGTTCTAGAACCTGAACATAGTTCTCTGCAATAATGGTGCCTTTCCAGGCATGCAAGCTGCCCAGGCCACAACCACTCATGCAACTCCAGACCATCAGTGATGCAGCTTCTGAACGGAGCATTGATAACTTGGGTTATCCTTGTCCTCTCTGGTCCAGATGACATGGTTTCCCAGTGTTCCATAAAGAACTTCAGATCGTGACTCATCTGACCACAGAACAGGCCGTCTATTTTGCCTCACTCCTTTTTAAATGACTCCTGGCCCAGTGCAAACGGCTGAATTTGTGGAGCTTGCTAAGAAATGGCTTCCTCTTTGCACTGTAGAGTTTCAGCTGGCAGTGGCCAATGGCACGGTGGATGGTGTTCACTAACGATGCTTTCTGGAAGTATTCCTGAGCCCATGCTGTTATTTCCTTGACAGTGACATTTCTTTTTGAGGTGCAGTGACATTTAAGGGCCCGGAGATCACGAGCATCTGGTAGAGTTTTACAGCCTTCACCCTTACGCACAGCGATTGTGCCAAATTCTCTGAATCTTTTGATGATGTTGCAATTGATGATGATAACTTAAAAGTATTTGCTATTTTATGCTGGGTAACACCATTCTGGTATTGCTGCACTATCTTTCTGCGCAACAATGGTGGAATTGGTGATTCTCTTACCATCTTGACTTCAGAGAGACACTGACACTATAAGAAGCTCTTTTTATCCCCAAACATGTTGTCAATTGACCTAATTAGTGTTTATTGGTCTTCCAGCTGTTTCTTAAATGTTCAATTTACTTTTTCCAGCCATTTATTGCTACTTGCCCCAACTTTTTTGGGATTTGTAGACGCTGTGAAATTTTGAATCAACATATTCAAAAATGTTACATTTAAAATGTTACATTTACTCAGATTAAACTTTTGATCTGCCATCTATGTTCAATAACAAATAAAATATTCACATTTGCCATCTCCACATCATTGCATTCAGTTTTTATTCACAATTTGTTTAGTGTTCCAACTTTTTGGAATCCGGTTTGTAGGAAGCCAAATGTCTTTTAAGTCATACGTGACATATATGGCATTTTTTATAGCAACTTAAGGTAATGTAGTTATATGATTATTCTTTAAAATAGCACAAAATGCCTGGAAAATACATATTACTGCTACTGTAACAATAACAGCTTTACATTGAACAAGTGGACTCCTCCTTCAATCCATCTCATTTACCTAATGCTGGCTTCTGTCCAAGCAGCCATCACCCAGAGACAGGGTGATCCTCTAATAGGTCACCAGTCCATCACAAACACTGTCTGTTGAAGATATGACGAGAAACATCAGAATCAATTTCCAATCTGCACTCCAGCCTGGACAGGCCAAGACATTGGTTTTTCCAAATGAACTTTTAATGATGAGAGCAATTTCACTGATGGAGTCATAACTTAGTGCTCTAATGGAGTTACTTTATAACAGCTTCAATAAAAACTGATCTGCACCCTTAATCAAGGAGATAATCATTAATATCCTAGAGTGACTTCTGCAGCCAGAGAGGCATTCATTGTGTTCATGTCTGGGCCATTGAATTCATTAAAAAGTTCTGACACTTACTGTCACTGTAACTCATAGTGTTTGCATTCTTGGGTGTGGATGTTGTGGACACCGTGCTACTCAGGGAAGCCGGATGGCTGGACACGCTCAAGCCAAGCGCTGTGGCACCGGCGTGATTTATCGGCAGTAATACGTGCTTTGTTACCAATGCAGGCAGGACGCGTGATTTATGAGGAACAAAACTGAAATCGGTTGAATTCTGCAGGTACAGAGCCTTCTGAAAAGTAGACACACTTCCTCACTTTTTACATACTGCAGTCACAAACTTCGGTGTACTAAATGCTGATTTGCTGGACGAGACAGGTTAAAATGTAGATAAATAAAATAAGTCATTTTATGTTTGGGCATAAAACAATTTTCTTTAACTATAACCCCAGTTGACCCACCATTTGGTCAATATGGCTTAATGCCTCTCTGATATGGTAGCATACGCAGTTTGGTCCTCAACTTGCCATCAACGTTTTAGGGATAGCAAAAACATATTTTGGCATCAACGATGTAAATCTGGGATACCAGATGTAAACATCCACCCCACTGCTTTGGAATACTCTCAGCTGTCTCTCAGATATTGTCATGAGGCGGTTTGGTGGTGGTGAAGATGAGGATGTAGGCAGACCCAGGATGAAGGTATATATGAAGAATTTAATGAGAATGTCCAAGGAACAGATCAACAGGGAACAGGAACAAGGAACATCTGATGGCACGGTGGAAAACAGACTGAGCACAATGACACGATGACATTAGACGAGGATCTGACAAAGAACAGAAACAACAGAACAGACTAAATACACACAGGGTAATCAGGGCATGAGAGACACCTGGGAGACAATCAATGGGGAAAAACACAGCGACAGAGACTCACAGGGAACATGACTACACAGAAAAACTAAAAAATAACACACAGAAATACGGATCGTGACAAATACAACAGCAATGACATCAAACTTACATAAACTCATGCTGTGCCATGCAGACGTTCTGTCTACATTGATGACGTTTGACCCAGTTTTACATTTTGAGAGCTTGTAGTGAATTCAATTGACAGCAAACCGACCCACTTTCTGATTAATTCAATTAAAAATGACTTGGTCACTTTGACTGCATATAGGGCATTATTTATGAAAACATTACTGCAAATTAATGAAACCTACTTGACACAGAACACTGTTCATCCCTACACACACTAACACTATATAAAACATTAGGGTGTATTAGAAGAGACACTGATAGTTGAGAAACATTTCTGAATGCCAGCAAATAGTGAGTGGCACTGCAAGTCAAGAAGCAATTCAAATAGAAACCGTGGAATATAACTGCTTAAAACCTGCTTTAAACCTGTTACGATGAACAGGTTTAAAGATCAATTTGTTCACTTTCTTTCTATTGAATTTGACCAGACTTTAGTTTCTTTGCTTTATTAGGCTGAGGTGTTTATATAATATGATTTCCATTGTAGTTGTACGTCTATATTGGGCAGTAGAGCTGTTAAACAGAAGGCATTTATTACCAGTCAACACTGTGATGTCTTCCTTTCCTTTGATGGCGCGTTTCAGTGGTTTGTGTGGGTGGTGATCTTCTTTGTGTATGGAACTATCACTGATCGTTCTAACTTCCCTTTTTCCTTTATTTGCACCACAAGAACTAGGAACATGAAAGGCTTTATCTTGTTTGGCAGAAACATCATCCAGCAAAAAGTTTCTACTTACCGCTCGTTATAAGTGATAAATGTAAAAGTTTTGACAGCCTGATTTCAAACATGTTGGTTCAGGTGGGGTGGCATGGCAGCTGGGAAAACACCTGTTTATAGTGACGTGGAGCATCCAGAGGAGAATGGGGTATGATCACTGTGAAGTCACTGAGTAGAAAAGACGTTCCAATGTAGTTACTTACGTTTACACAGGATTATTCTTGTAATTCTGCATGTTTGGGAAAATTCAGTGTGAGTAGTTGCCACCTGCCAACCAGAGGAAGGTCATTAGGCTGTCAGAATGAAGCAGGTTGCTGTTGTAAAGTACCTGACCTGATTATATCGAAATCTTGATCATTGTGTCCGATAACTAGTGAGGTGTTCATATGAAAGTTCATTCTTATCTTCTCAAAAATCAACTACTACATCCACTACCCAACCCACCCAACACATTAACCGTAAAATTGCATCATTTGACATTTGGAACTGTGTGATGGTGTGAGTTCTGGTAGAGCCAGATGCACATTGTACAGAAAAAAACAAAAACAAACCATCATCCTCCCACCACTTCCTGTTGTTTTCGTCATTTTCACCCGCAGTAATATAATAATAAAGTGTTTTCATTGCAATTTTGCAAAATACATCTATTTCTATATGTCTGGAAAAAATGTCCTCATCCCAGTGCAAAACGTTTTCATCAAAAAACAGCTTTTTATGGAAACTGCTGTGTTTCCACTAAAACAAATGTATTTTCATAATTTTAATTTGTGCAATGCTACAGCTAATGGAAACGCAGCTACTAAGAACAATATATATTTATGTTGGATATATTTTAACACTTTAACCTCTAATACTCAGATGCCTTTCCTTAGGACCTAAAAATCTGATTCGACAGACTGTCAACCAAACCAACTTGCTCGTTCTTGATTCACCGGTTATTGAATATTGTAGGTGAATATAAATTCAACCAAATGTCTAACTTGGTATTTTCCTCCGACCATCCATCTATTTAAGGAGCATTATGGAGAAAGCAGGAGCCCGACTGTGGGGAGTTTGTGGGCTTTTAGTGTCAGGAAACATTCTTTATCACTGTGGAGGGTGAAGGTGTCTGGAAACTCGCCCAGCCAACACTCAACAGTCACAGCATTACAGGCACATTCAAACTTACAGCTAATTTACAGTAACCCATCAAACGCCTGTTTGAATATGCCAA
This sequence comes from Micropoecilia bifurca, assembly GCA_903067075.1. NCBI lineage: Eukaryota > Metazoa > Chordata > Actinopteri > Cyprinodontiformes > Poeciliidae > Micropoecilia > Micropoecilia bifurca. The sequence continues at coordinate 7,469 of CAEGAF010061752.1, forward strand.
CCTGTAATTTCTACAGGTGATTTAGATATTTTAACTGGGACAGGGCCAGCTGCAAGTGAAAATGGTTTTGATTCATAAGAAAAACTATTTTTTATGAAGCCCTGATACTTTCCATATTTTGTCAACTGACAACCACCAACTTCAGAAATAGAAGGAAAATTCCATATTAAAATAGAAAAGCAAATTCTTTACAGAGTTCCCAGGAGCCACCTGGCTGCTGTTCTGAATAATCTTATTATATGTCTTGGTTAGATGATGGATTGAACAGAGCTCTATGAGATGTTCAAACTTGGGATATAGTTTTAGAGGTCGACTCTGGAGCTTCTCCAGATCTTCCTCTCTGACCAGTCTGGTACACTCCTCGGTCTTCATGACGCTAGTTGCTTGTCAACTTTTTAAAAACAGAGCTAAAAGACCGGATCTTGGCTGAACAGCTGGACATAAAGTGAGATTAAATTCCAAAGAGGTACACTTTATTTAGTAGCTAAGTGATTCGTGAACTCAATTGTTTAAATTGGATTTAGGAATAAATGTTGATGTACGCCCAAACTGTTATTCCCCGATTCTCCATATCCAATCTGACTCATCAGTTGGTTTGTAGGGAAGAAAAGGCCAGAAGCAAAGTCTTTAAATGTGCAAAGCTGTTAGAGAGATCCCAAACGACTTGTAGTCATGACTCGGGGTGTGTGTAACTTTAAACAAATAATCCATATTTTCATTATTTTCATCATTGCCGTTCCACTTCACTTTTCAAGTAAAGTTGATCCACACACAAAATCAAAATAAAATCCATTCAAGTCTGTGGTTGTAACGTGACAGCATGGGATCATTCAAGGATGATGAATACTTTAGCATTAGGCAGTGAAAATGCCTCCTTCGCCCCCAGCCTGTTTCTCATACACAACGTGACAGCAGTTTTGATGAAGCGAGGCCCCCTATGAGATCAGCTACTGGCTGTCATTTAACAAGACCTTGGCTCGGTTCTGGCTTTCACTCAGTCCAAAAAGGCTGACGAAACACAGACGCACACACACACACACACACACACACACACACACACACACACACACACACACACACACACACACACACACACACACATCATCACAGAGACAACAGGGTTAGCTGTATCTACAGTTCTGGTAGTCAAGACCAACCGACAACACAAAGGAACAGTCTCCAGGAATTCATTTCCAACCATTTTACTATGGTTGAAGTAAACTACTACATTCATCTTTGAAGAAACCCAGACAGTGATGTTGGGTTTCTTAACAGGAAGATTTAAAAAAAAAAATGAAGGGGGTGAAATATTTAAATGTGAATGGATCTTTGTGCGGCTCAGAATTCTCCCTCTTGACATTTCATCCGCAGCCAGGAAAACTGAGAAAGCAAAGAAAGGGAGGTGGAAGAAAAGAAGCTGCTGCAACCATTTCCCATCATTACTGAGAGATGAAGCAATTTCCACCATTTTGGACAAATTTAGTCTCTCCCTTAAAGCATCATGTCTTCAGCAAAAACTCTTATAGTTCCTTTATTCTTTTGGTTTCTTTTTCTAAGTGTCCCTATCTGTCGAGGACTGGATGTTCTTGTCATTGTGCCATTGAAGGTCCCTATTTTGAAAACCAAAAGGAGGAATTTCAATGCACACTAATGTTTTTACATTTCACTGCACACTGACTGACTTTAAAAAAAGTTATTTAAACTTAACATAAAACTATCTTTATGCTTTATGTTGAGGCAATGCTCGTTTTTGTGCATGTTTGTACCTCAAGTACACGAGAATGTTCCATTTTGAGTGACATTAGTGCTCCACTGTGCTGTTATGTTGTATTTTAGAGGCCTTTGTAATTCTGAAAGGCCACCAACTTGTAGCAGGAACATTCATATTGAAAGTGCAAGCCTCGGCTATGCCAGTATGTTTAGGAATTACCATTTAATCTTGTTCTGGTAACAAGCCAAGGGCAGCTGCCCTCAAAGCACTTTGTTGTCTTCGGCGTTATTTATGTCGCAGTTTCCAATTTCTAAACTTGATTTTTTTTCCCCCATTGCTCTTTTTTGATATTTTCTCCTGTTTGTCGCTCTCCTCTCTTTGCGACATTCCCTAAATTCGTCAAGCTGAAGTGAACCTCAAGTCCATTCAGCTGCAGCTCCTTTTCAACTCAAGATGACTTCTTTTTTTTGAGGCAGTCACTCACAAAGCTTTTTCTACGGCTCGATTAAGGCAAGCCTTTCCTTTTCCTCCCCTCTCTTGTTCTTCCTCTCCCTCCATTTTCTCCGCCTGCCTCTTGGTCTTTGAGGACAGCAGCTTTCCAAGGCCCAGTGCTCACCTCCTCTTCAGCTTCTCGCTCTCTGCCACTGAATGACAGAGCCACCGTTTTCTGGACTTTCTTAGGCTTTTGTAATCCAGGCTTCTATGTCAGCTTCACAAAAATAAAGAAACTAAATTGTGTGTTGCTGAATGTTCTATTGTACATATTCCTTACAGATTTCTTCTGTTTTCAAATGATGACAATCAATCAATCAATCAAATTTTATTTGTATAGCACATTTCAGCAGCAAGGCATTTCAAAGTGCTTTATATCCTTAAAAATAAAGTCAGGTAACATTGAACAGACAATAAAAAACAGTTGAAACCATCAACTGGGACTCTAACCCTTATTTAGCCATAAGCAACTCTAAACAGGTGGGTTTTAAGTCGAGATTTGAAGGCACTCAGTATTTCAGCTGTTTTACAGTTTTCTGGAAATTTGCTCCAAATTTGTGGCACATAGAAGCTGAATGCTGCTTGTCTTATTTTGTTTCTGGGGATGCAGAGCAGACCAGAACCAGAAGATCTGAGGGGTCTAGACGGTTGGTAAAACAACAACAGATCTTTAATGTATTGTGGTACTAAGCTGTTTAGTGATTTATAAACTAACAACAGTATTTTGAAGTCTATTCTCTGAGCTACAGGACGTCAGTGTAGGGACTTTAAAACTGGTGTCATGTGCTCCATCCTTCTGGTTTTAGTGAGATTGTGAGCAGCAGCGTTCTGGATGAGCTGCAGATGTTTGATTGATTTATTTGACAAACCTTCGAAGACGGTGTTGCAGTAATCAATGCGGCTAAAGATAAATGCATGGATGAGTTTCTCTAGATCTCGTTGAGACATAAATCCTCTAATCCTCTATTAAGTCATAGAAGCCAACCTTGCCATGTGTGAAAAGTATTTGTGTCTCACTTTGACGCAAAGGTACGTTATTACAACTTGTGTCGAACAGTAAGCTACTAGACAGGAAATAGTGTTAGTATCAAATTGTTTTCTTTAAGACACCAAGCTAATAAGGTCGAACCTTTGTGTGCGACACAAAGAGTCAAAAGGAGTCTTTGTGTCGCACTAGCACCAATCCGGTGTCTGCTCTGATGGAGACAAAACAAAACGTTTGACGAGCCCAACTAGCTTGTCAAACTTGCTAGCATCCAATCAGAATGTGGGAATTGAAAGAATCTCCAAATAAGTAGATAAAAACCTTATTCACAGTTTGTTTTTTTGCGACATTTTAAAAGTTCACTAAAATTTGCATCACAGTGTGTATGGAAGCTCACCAAGCACACACTCTTTAGCTTCAAGTCAGTCATATTAAGAGAGCATAGTTATGTTGACCCAGCATTATGACAGCTCCATCTTTTTAACATGGTGCATGATCATAGCAAGGTTACCATGGGGACATGCTATGTCGTGGTAACAGCAACTTTTCAGTGTCACTAACTACATACCAGGTTCTCAGTCTGGTGACCTTCACTGTTGGACACTCTAGAAACTTCCTGAAGTGTCTTTATTTAGTTGGTAATACAACCACCCATGTGTGCTCCTGCCCCCTATGGATATGCTGGTGAACTACACATCAGATAACCGAGATTTACATCATAGAACCAACCTTTGCTTTGCCAGATATAAAGTGTTCATGCAATCCTCAGTTTGTCTGTATTCTGTTTGAAGAATATTTTTTGTTTCTGGTACAAACCCTACTGGCTCACCGGGGAAAAGGAGCCGGGAACTTTCCTTACTCCATGTGTGTTCACCTTTGTGTTTCCCTGTGAAGAAGCCCAGTCACTTATTCTTGTCCCTGAAGAATTTCCCTCCCAGCTAACTAGGTCCAAAGACACTGTGCCTGTCAAGTACAGTCCCAGCTGGAGTCACTGGACAACTGAAGGAATGTCCTCCAGGCTTGTACAGCTGGACAGAAGGACAACAGAAGACAGGCTGGTCCCAGTGGATTCTGAAAGGAACAGGAGGGAAAGCGTGCAGGAACCGCTCCACCCCAAAAACCACAAACACACCCAGTAGAGCTGCAGCTCAGGATCAGGACAGATAAGATGTTAGATCCTCTCTTCAGAGAGTCAGGAGATGAAGGGAACATCGAGTGAGTCGAGACTCCTGAAGGTTTGTTTACCAGGAAATGGGAGGTTATGGCCACCTGAGTGGTTCCACAACAATGTTTACTGTTTGACTTTTGAATCTCAGAAATGTCAATGTTTTTTCTAGAATAATTTCTGAGAATTATCTTAAAATGCCTGACTTTTTTCTAGAAAATTTTGGACATTTCCAACTCAGACATTTCCATGTTTTTTCTAGAAGGTTTCTGAGAATAATGCCAAAATGGTTGGTTTTTTGGCAGAAATTTACTATTTTTTTTTTGTCTACCATGTCCCTGACATGACATCATACTTCTAACATTAGGTTAGTATAAGAAGATAATTTACACAAAGGAATACTTTGATTTACAGTCTAAAATATAACCACCGATCAGGTAGATCTAGGTTTAAAGTAACCTTTTACTGGTGTGGCCCAATCAAAGTCCGGGCTTAAATCTGACTGCACACCTTTGTAGGGAGCTATGGCTTTGAATGACAACAATGAAACCATCCAACCTCAAAGACTTGGAGCTTATCACCATGATAAAGAGTCAAAAAATTAAGAGAAGTAACCAATGAGTTACGGATTTAAATGAGTTACGGCTAAATGTCTTGTGGTTCATAAATATTGTATTTTCAGATATCCTCTGAGGGACAAGAGATTATTTTATATCACGATGAAGGTCTTTTGAAGAAACATCGCTGGAAATAACAAAACAGGCAAATAATCACATTTCTGAGTGTCCATATCGTCTCAACCAACAACTTGCTAAAAAGTCAAACCAACGGGGAGCAGAGATTTATACTGCTAAGTGTTTTTTTTTTTTTTTAATTGAAAGTGAACCGAGACAACGACATTATAAAAGGAGGGCTATTACAAGACAAACACACTTTAATTACTACAGGATTTTTATCTGATGCATGAAACGGGGCTTTATCTAATGCCCAGAACTTAAATTGGTTCTGGAAGAGCCGGTTTGTTTAGCAACAGATAAATGAAAAAGGTCTAACGCTCTAATCTCAGCTGGGTGGATCCAAAGAACTGACAAAACGGACAAACATTTCCTGACACGTGCAGTTAGACAACAACCTTCCAGGCTCTGTTGAGCAAATATTGTTTTATTTTTGTGTTCTGTCCTTTTGCTCTCACACTCACAGCCTTTAAGTAGTATGGGGGCATATTTGTAGTGAGCAGAAGTGTTCCCAAGGGAAAAAAAGGGACATGTTCTCCTGATCAAATGATTTTACCGCAGCAAAAACCAAGAGAATTATTTAATATCTGCCTGACTTTCTTGCTCCCTCTCTGTACTATCACTTTTTATTCTTTCTTTTGTCTTTGTCTTTCTCTGTATCCTTCCCTCCTCTGATGTCTGCAAAGCTTTGATTTCTGAAAAATCAAAGGACGCGGCTCCATAAAAACTGCATGATCTCAGACCTTGCATGTAGCTGCATTCGGATAACGAGCTTACTTGGGGATTTTTTTCCCCCTTTTTTTACTCGCAGTGCCTTTCAAAATCCACTGGACAGCAAACCGTAGGAGGAGTGAAAACTTAATGCAAACCAAAGAAGTTTAACATCCACGATGCACCACATATCCAGTTCTCTGTTGTTTCTGACAGCAGCCACAAAGTACAAGCAAAAGAGTTTCATGTAACCATAGCGATAGGTTCTACCTGTCTCTATACAATCAGATAAAAGTTCACATTCTAAATATATCTTCCCACAAAGTGAGCTTTGGAAGATGACAAATCGGTTCAAGTACCGTAGTTTTGAAGTAAGGACTTGTTTTTTATCCATATTTGCCATTTAAAGAGATAAACTGTCGTGATCTGTGGTTTTGTGTGTTTATTTTTGAGTTTTCTGTGTAGTCCTGTTCCCTGTGAGTCTCTGTCTCTGCGTCCTCTCCGTTAATTGTTTCCCAGGTGTGTCTCGTTTTCTTGATTACTTCGTGTGTATTTAGTCTCCTGTGTTGTGTTCCTCGTCAGGTCTTCCTCCAACCTCCGTCTAAGTTTGTTTGTTTGCCAAACGTATTTCTGTCGAGTTGCCAGTAGAACTGTAAAGTCCTGGCTAGCTTAGCTCCTTGTTGTCAGTCTGTAAATATCAGTTGCTACCGGTACTAGCTATTTGCTAACTCTGCGGTGCTGCCTGTCCTGGACTGCTAGCTTCATTAAAATCCATCATTTTCCATAACCTGGGTCTCAGCGTCTCATCTCCTCACCTACAACCACCACCTTATGACATAAACACCTCAAATGTGGAGGAAGAGCCAGTTTGGAGAGAGTAATGTACAGTTCGACAGTTTTTACACGTATCCAGCTTCATTTTCAGAATTTTTGCATTTCAGACAACTTCGTCTCAGTCCTGAAGCAGAAAGCAGCAAATGTGTGAAAAATATTACAATAAATAAAATAGACTAACTCTGCAGAAACACACAGGGAAAACATAGCTGCTACTGAGAGCTTGGAAACATTCAGTCTTTTTATATACATTTCTTGAGTTCCCCTGTAAAGGAGTAAAGTTATGCAGCACACAATGATCAGATCCACATTTTACCCACATATGGAAGAACCACAGTCCAGCATTCAGCTCCATTGATTGTGATATGTCATTGGAGTGACGAGAGCTGGGTGGGATGTTCGGCTTGAGTCTTAGCTAAAGAACAGGCATGTCAGTGAGGCTTTTAAAAGTTTTCATTCTGGGTTCCTACAATGAAACAAGTAACACAAATGTGTGTGAATGTGTGTGTGAAGCTCTGGAGTTCAGAGTTTTGAAGTCCTCTGGACTTGATAATGTGCCATTTACCGTTTAATATTTAACATTTTCGTCCAACATGCTCATTCTCTAGTGAGCAACAGCAGAATTTGAATAAACTGATTTCTCTTGGAGTGACCAAAACTTTAACAGGCCAATCCTACTGGTGAGAACTCATCATCCACCTCGGACGCTAAGACGATGCAGAGTGAAAATGCAGCTAACGCCCCTGTTGTACTCCAGATGTCACGTGTCTTTTTTTCCCCGTTCAGACTGGACATTGTAATCCACTGGGCTCGTAATCCACATTGATCCGGTCACATCCATCCCCTTCTCCTGCTGAAGACAATATTGCCACTATACGTCAAGCACCAGGGCTCTGGCCATCAGGATGGACGCTTTGGAGACTGCTGGATCAAACATTGGAGTATTTGTGGAGAAACCTTGAAATGCTGTCAGGTCGATGAGAGACGCAGCAGGCGCCATCGCTCAACCCTCAGGGCTCTGAGGAAAAAAAAAAAAAAAAAAAAAATTATCGGTCAATATAGAAGCCATGGCAGGATGTGAGAGACAAACGAAGAGAGGTTATCCTTTATCACCTTTGTGCTAGGAATACTGGAGACATTTTTAACTATAAGCCTGTTTTTATAGATGCACTGCAAACTCATAAATCTTTCTGTTTCCTTTAGTTTACGTCTGGTGACAAAATGGAGAAAAAAATAGAATAAAAGTATTTTTCTTCTTTCCCACAGTGGAGAAATTCAGGTGTACCACCATCAGATTAAAGGTAAATGGAAGAAGATTCAAACTGAGGTAAATATAAGAAAACTATATATACAGATTACATTATATGATAAATAATACTGTAGGGTTAACAAAAATGGCATACTCAGATCGATGATGACATTGTCTTTATTTTGAATACCTAAACAATAAATGTTAACAAACAAAACAAATATAGTAATAAGGAAATGCAAATAGGAATAATATTCAAACACAAAAGTAAAACTAGTCACAACTATCCAGTCTACACTTTGCAAACATGTATTTACATAATTTATTTATTATGCAGCATCTACAGTCATGTTCAATAAATTAGAATATACGTCCCAATGAGTCTTGTTTGTCAAATTAAAGATGCCTTTTGAAAATAACAGGCCACATTTTTGTTTTTAAAAAATTCTCATAGTTTTTTTTTTTTGTTGGACTGACATAAAGGTTCTAATTTTAAATGTCACATTTTCGTTAACTGGAAGCAAAAAATCATCACAATTAACTGAAAGAAAGTCTTTCAAACATAGATCTGTGTGTTATTTATCTATACAATGTGTTTCACTTAGTGGTAAAGTTCCTGAAATAAGTACATTTTTTAAAAAATATTTTCATTAGATCTGCACATAAAGTCTATCTAAATTTAACTTAAGCAAAACAACTAAAAACAAACCTTTCTATTAGTAAAATATTAGGGTTTTTGTCCCCCACCGTTGTTTGCATGCGCGAAATTTCCGTAGGTCCAAAAACATGGATAGTATATAAGTCATAAGTCAGTGCCTCACCAGACATGAACCTCACCGCACGTCACTGATATATATATATATATATATATATAGATCTGTAGATATAGATACACACACACACACACACAACACATCCATAAATTAGAGGAGTGCAATGACTCAAATGTTGTATTATCAAGTAACTATTGGACCAGAATCACCAATATCAATAAGAAATACCACTGCCAATACCAATACTGATACCGATTCTGATACCAATACTGAAACTTCAAAGTTTGGTCTATCATCACCTTTAGGTGGAAAAAATTGATAGAAAATCTTACATTTTTTTCTAAAGCACAGCTCAGAAAGTAAACTACAACAAAACACAACACTGGCTCCACATTTACAATAAATAAAGAAATTAACCCATATCTTGCGACTGAGTAGTGTAATTTGATAAAAAGCTACAGAAAGTTAATAATATGTATTTCTGTTGTAAAGAACTGCTACAAGTTGTTGTAGATTATAATATACTGCTCTATGGACTAGCAGGGAAAAGAAGAAGAAAAAAAAGAAAATTATTTAAAAAAAGCCAAACCATTAAGGCATCAGTGTTCTGCCTCATTGCTCCGGCAGCTCAAATAAAAATGCTGCACTATTGTCTTGTCAAAGTCAATCGTCAAACTGCCAATTTGTCCACACAAATTACAGCTGTGTCCATCAAAGTCAAAATCCAGGTCAAAATTCATGTCATAATTGCAGAATTTCACTAAAAGTTGCTAAATGTCACCTTTATTCAAGAACAGCTGTCTGTCCTCCGTATAAAAACGCAATGTTGTTAAGTAAAAGCTTTAAAACTAGACAATCAAACCCTACATTGCTTATTTTATGTGCAGCAGCTTTCAGGACAGAAAATCCTAACTAAATATTTTGAGTTTCTTTGTTTTCAGATTCCTGCCTGATTTGTTTTTAATTATGATTCTGAAAAGCAGATGAGCTGCACTGAAACAGACAATATGGGAGTATGTAGATGACAACTCAAGTTATGTTTTCTGTTCTTATGTATTTTATAGCAAATAAATCAGATCTTTGTAATTCTAATTTAGTCAAACAGAATCACTCATTTCATAAAAATCCTACCCATGCATACCATTTATTTATATGCAGTCATATGTAATAACTTGGAATTTTGTTGATAGTTTATTGTATTTCAATAACCTAAAGTGTCAGTATTATGTAAAATGTAGGAATATAGTAGCAGTTTATAGCATAATCAGGTAGCTATGTTACCTTCGGTTGTCATAAAAATGCTACATATATCAAATATCTTGTAAGAGAAATTTCACTTCCTAATTTAGTGCCTTGAAATTGGACCTCTGCCTCTTTAAGAATCTCCTGCTCTTTCTGGATCTCCACCTCCAGGAAGTCATCACATGTGCAATGCTTGATGCCTGCTACTGCAAGGGGGGGAAAAAACAAGTGCCTTTTCCCCTCTTATTGTCACACAAATATAAACATTGGTGATATTTTCATGTCAGTCTTTCTATTGATCTGTAGATCAATAGTTTTGTTATACACAAATTACGAAACAAGAACAGACAGTCTTAATCAAACCAATATGAGCCACATTTTAAGCTTCATGGAGTGCTACGATGCGTAGAAGGTTGAAGAACCCAAATGCAGCAGGCAAGGCATCAAGTTGATTTTGGCGTTTTAACAAAATCACAGGGAGCCAGAGCTGAAACAAAAACCCGTACAGGAACTGGGAACAAAAAGCCAGCAGGATGAACTGGGGAAGAAATAGGTTTTAATGGGAGGAACCAGGAAGGAGTGACTGAGCATGAGGTGTATACCGTATACTGGAAGCTTGATAATGAAACAGATGGCTGATTAGAAACAGGTGGCAGATGAGATGGGGGAGAGAGAAAAATGGCACAGAGGGCAAGGTAGAGTACACACTAGAGGAAGTAAGAGGATAACTAGACACAAGGAATAAACATAGTAAACTAGAATCACTAACTAAGGACTGAACTAAAATAAAACAGAAACAAGACTCATCTCATTAAAATAGGAAACTAAAAAAACATAATAACTACCATCAAGTAATCAAAATAACCTAGGATCTGATTAAAGACTTTTGTTTTATTATTTTTATTTTAAAAATATGTTGATCATGACTGATTTGGTTTTCAAATCAGAAAATGATAAAGTATGCAAGAAGGTGAATACTTTTAATAAGCTCCATATGAAATGACAGACCATTCTTTCTGGTGTTTTTCTTTCAGTAAGTATATTTTTTCTAAAATCTAAGTGTGCAAAGTTAAGAAAAACAGAATAAATCTTCAAAAGTTGTTGCTAAAACTTACTGTGGACATTTGACAGAAGATGATTTCCCTCTGGAGTTTCAATGAATTTACTGTCTGAGCTATTTCTAACACCAAATGCGTGTTTGCAGAGATGTTGGATTTAAAAAAATATTTATTATTTTTTTCCAGTGAAAGTACTAAAGTTCTCTTCTGCAATGTGGTATTCGATCATTTTTGAACTCCTCAGAGTTTTCCACTTTTCTTGATGAATGTGGCCTAAAATATCATTAACTAAATGAGATTTTCACACAAGCACAGATTTTATTCAAACGAATTGGAGAAACACAGAGTATGAGGCCATTTACTTATTGCTGTAAATCATCCAGTATTGCACAAGCTTTCATGCGCCACTGTTTCCCAACCAAGCCTGATGGAGTACTCACACATGCACACACACACACACACACACACACACACACACACACACACACACACACACACACACACACACACACACACATTGAAGTGAAAGTTTTGGCTACAGGGCATTCTGCTGCCACCTTTTTCCTGCTGCTCTGGAGTCACAGACAGGATAAAGAAGTGCAATAGAAACACAAAGAAAAAGAAATGACAGTTTCTAACACAATTTACAGCTTATGAATAGAAATTAATTCGTATTTCCAAGAAGGAAGTAACTTTTGAATTATTTAAATGAAATTTTTTCTGGGTTTTGGAGCACAAACTAGGTCAGCTTCCAGCTAATTTGAGATTAAGCAAAAGAAAACAAGCCCACCACGCAAAAAAATGCCACGGTATCAATCATCTTCTCTGTGGTCTGATCATCAATAAAACTCCTGCTGAGATAGCCAATAAAATCACGTCCAACTAGACTCAGTTATGCTGAAATGGAAATAGAGAGCTAAGGTTGCTTCTCTCTCACCTGTACTCATAAAGCTCTGAAGCAACACTGGGATTTTTTTATCAGTTGAATAATTCATGAGGAACATAAACCTACAGATTTGTTTCTGAAGAACAATGAAAAACTTAGAATAAAAAGCAAGAACTTCATTCTTGGAATGACCTTGATGTATTTTGATATCCTGTTTGTCGTAGGATCATCTGGTCTATCAATTCATTTTCACCAATATGTCGCCTCATATGGCAAACTAAACATCATCTATGCATCATCAACATAAAACTGTAACAGACTGAATATTCCATCCTTTGTGTGGGAAATGTCAGAGTGTTTTTTTGATGTTGAATCCTGAAACATAAAGTGGCGTTGTTGTCAGTTGCGATAGCAGCAAGTCTGTGTGTAGCATAGCTGGCACAGAGAGCGAGAAAAAAGTGGTGTTGAGTTCTACTTAACAGTTTTTCTGTTTGCTGTGGTGCACTGCACTACATTAATAATACCTACATGTCCAGGTTTCATTTTGTTAATGAGTAAAAGAATAGTCTGTTTTCCCTCCAGTGCTGTGTGGATGTGTGAAATTTCCAGATGTAAACAATAAGATGCAATGGGTCTATGGATTCACCATATCTCCATTTTGACCCCACTTCCAATTCATACTCATACTCATGTTGTGAGCATAGCATTAGGTTTTCTTTTTGCCTGTTTTTGTATTTTTATACCAAGATTTATACCAAGCATTCAGATTATTTGCTTTACACCATGTTAATCTGTTTCCAGTGACTGTGGTTCTGATACTCATTTGTTCTTGCTGTGTCTTATGAAATATGACAGCTTATGACCCCCTGATCACAGCATAATAACTCAGAGGTAACTCCTGACAGTCGATATTAATTGAACACATGCACAAATAAGCAATAATGACCATCTGCCTAAAAGTTTGTTTTTCATGTTTGCTGTCAAAGCTGCCCTAACGTGTGAAGACTTGGACCCTACTTGACCTTTTAATTTACGGAGTAACGGAGGAAGTTGGCAGGTAGAATATTATGAGGAGCCGTTTGTAAAGTTACACAGTAAAAAAATGAAGGCAATATTTTGGTTTATTTAGCTTGTAAAAAAGAAAAAGAATTACGAGTGTTAATTTTTCAAAGTCATATTTTCACTTTCACACTTATGAATAACAGAGTTCCAAATTGATAGTTAACCCTAAATATTTAGCATTCAAATTAAATATTTTGTTAGGAAGCGAAATATTTAGTTCCCAACTAAATTTTTCAGTCTGAGCTAAATATTTAGTTTTCAAATGTTTGGTTCCAAATTAAATATTTACTTTGCCAACTAAATATTTAGTCCAAATTTTTTCTTTTTTTCAAAACTAAGGATTTAATTTCCAAACTAAACTTTTATTTTCAAACTACAAAAGTATTTTACAAACAAAATATTTGTTATCAAAAATATTTAGTTTCCAAAGAAATAAAAAATAAACTAAAATTAAAAAGGCTAAATAATTAGTTTGAAAGCACTTTGGAAGCATTACTAGTCAGCCTTGGTGATGCTGTCTCTGGTTCCCCCCTCCCTTCTTGTGACCATGTTTATAGTCACTGAACAGAAGTTCTGGAGATTCTCTGACCCAATAATCTCACCATTGTCAAATCCTTATAATGCTCATTTTTCAAGCTTCTTCTTCCAAGTTGCATTCTCCACAGTCTTTTCTAACTGCAGCGACTGCCAGAGAAAAATGCTCTGACTGCTATTTGCTCTGCTTTACACCTTTCAGAACAGACTCTTCAAATTCCCAGTGACCTGATTCGACTATAGAGACTCCAAAGTCAACTGACCTTTCAATGCCACGCAGTGAATTTTTTCTCAGCCTGATGTGCTGCCACCCTGCTGGGCCAGACATATGAGTAGTTATTTCCCCTGCTGTCCTGCGGCTGTCCAGCGCCTCGTGTCGTTGGGCTATTCAGCGTCTGCTTTCTGAAGGGAATAGGCTCAGCCAATTTCTGCTGTAATCTGCAAATGGCGGTTGATGCGGTATCAGAGCCAAGGTCCAGACTTCATCTGAATGGCAGCAGGGGAGAGATGGGCTTATGAGGTTACATAAGCACAGAAGGGGAGGAAGCGAGGTGAATGGATATGATTTTTGGGGAATGGTTACTGTTTGCCATTGGACAACTATACATGCGGATGACACTTTGTATAAACCTGCAAATGAAACTGCTCTGACTTGTCGAAGAAAACATTCCAAACATTGTCACCTTCCTAAAATAATTACCCAAATAAGCTTTAGCCAAAATGTTTTATTCAAGAAAAAAAATCCCTTTTGGCAAAAAATGACTTTGGCAATGACATGTGATGACTTAGAAAGGTCATGACATGTTTTGTAATTCAGTCTATGTTCAATAAATATATAAACACTGATTTTCAGAGCAGTAAACAGCTATTCAAACAATAAGCAGCTTTTACCCAAACGTTCATTTACTTTAATTACTGAGCTCTTGTTATAGGATTTGTAATGTTTCAGCCAACATTACAAAACTGTGGCAAAAGTATTTGCATCCTTTGATTTTCTTCACAATCCTGTTATAACCACAAAAAGCATATTTGTGTTTCTTGTTTCTTATTATTAGTATTAAAAAAATTACAGCAAATGTGCAAATTATTCCTCTTATCCTTTGCTTTCTTTCTGCTAAACTTTATATATTTATACTTAATGTCTGCATGATGTAAGCAGGTCAAACCAACGTCCAATTCCCTGCTAGTATACAGACTCTTTAGCCAATAAAGCTGGTTCTGGTTCTGTTTCTCCAACCTAAGTTTCACATATCAGAATTTTATGTCATAGACCAACATGGAGTCTTACTTAACTGTGAAAAAAAAGGAAAAAGACACACAATTTTGAAAGTTCCATTTGACTAAATTCTTTGCAGAACAAACTCACCGTTTTAAGTCTGGACTTTGAATTGGGCCATTCCAACACAAGCATATGCACTGATTCAGGTGAACCTAAACCCTTAGAAACAGACTTCTATTTGTCCAGGAACATGACGCAGTAGCTGGGTATATGTCTTCCCCAGGAGGTCGTGCATCAGACTGATAAATTTACTGGATGTAATTGAAAGGTCAGTTGATGTTGATGTCTAAATCAGGTCATCTGATGTTTACAGACGTTCTGAAAGGGTAAATTCACTGAAACAGAACAAACTGAGGAAACAGTAAGTAGAAGGTAGCATTAGCTTTTAGCTCATCTGACAGGTCCAATAAATGCCTTGTTAGTGCACCACATCTATGTGCTGCTCCATATCTATGAAAGATTAGCATAATGCTATCAACTGCTAAATCATTTGTTGCCTCCTTGTACTAAAAGGTTAAATAAAAATAATGAGCAGAATAAATTAGCAGTAGTGACACACTGCTTCTAATACGCTAATTTTTGTTTTGGAGCTTAGCTTTTTCATATTTTAGAAATCAGTCTGACATTAAAAATATTTTTTTGTAATTTTTGTTTTTCAAAGAAGCCATTTTATTTTATCATAATTAATTTATAAAACTAACAAAAAGGGTAAAACATCCAATGAGTTGATACCTTTTTCAGGCGCTGTAATTCATTATAATATATTCTCTAGCAAACCTCTTAAGCCTTCACATATCAGATGGATCCATACTCTGTTCATGAAGAAGGAGACTCATGAAGGTAGTTGACCATGATGGATTGTTTTAGGGATATCAGTGTAAAATTTGTGTGAAGAAATAAACATCATATTTTTCAAAATTTTATTTGTAAAAAATGATGAAAACCACAAAAGTTTTATTTGGTCTCACAAATACAGTCTCTAGTAGTGGACACATTTAATGACAGAACAATACTGACTTTGAAAATATTTAGCAAACTTAGATTCCACTAAAATTATTTTTCTGGATAAATTCTAGAAGGTTAATTTAAGTGGCTGTTTTGTAAACTTTCAGTTGAACAAAACCTATTGAAAAAAAATCAAGTTAAAGATACAACATGATTAGCCACATCAGGCTGATGTCAGTTAGCATAAAGAACAGCATTAACTTACAATGCGTCTTGTGACGAGACGTGATTTGCCGACTCAGCGGTGGGAAGCTAAATGTATAAAACAGCATAACTCTACAGTCTTCAATTGTTTTCAGCTTTAGCATTATCTTCTGCAAAACAACATGTTAGTTTAGCTTAGTGGTACAAATGTTTAGGATTAGTGTTGTGTCATTAGCGCAGCTAACATTTTAGCTAGCTACCACTCATAACCTCAATAGAGGTTTGTGGTTGTAGTGAGGAAAAATAGGACAGCATTCAAAGAACATGAAGACACTGAATGTAGGTTTAATACCAAATCACTTTTAAGGTCAAGACCCTGAAATATTAAATAAGGAATTGTTAGAATTTCATTTATGAATGAAATATCAGTTATGAATTAATATCAGATATGTATCAGTTATTGATTAGTTGAATTGCTTTTTTCACTTGCTTTTAACTTAAGTGTAGTAATTTACTAGTTGCTAGTGTGATTAAATATTATTTCTACAAAACACGAATATCAACCATGTGGTGCTTTCCAACAATAATTGCAGTGAGTCGTTTTGTGAGCTTTTCCTGTTTTCAACAAATCAAATTTATCCAACCTGCTGCCTCAGACTGGACATGCACAGCAAAGCCTGATAGTATTTAATCCAATCAGCATATGTCCGCCAGCGTACTCATCTGTTTGTATGTGTACTGAGTAGACATGTGTTTTCAGATTACACAGTGGATGTACGCACTTCACAAAGAAAGATAGAAAGACAGAAAGAGCGAGAGAAAGAAGAGCCTTTGGACAATCTCTGTTGTTTCATCCTCTTTTTTCATTATTTGTATCTGAGTGTGATTGTGTTCGCACAAAGCTGAGCTAGCGTGAACAGCAACAGGCCTTCCAGCAGCATGCAGCACAACCAGGTCAGAAGGAAAAAGTGAGAGAGGGAGAGAAAGCAAGAGGGAGGCAGAGAAAGGCTGAGAAAGTATGAGAGGGAGATAAAAGTCAGTCAGGAAGGGTTCACGTGAGCAGGTGAGCCTCCTGGGGTTAAGAACAAAAAAACAAAAAACACCAGGCTTGTCAGGAAGGATGATGGTTTACCTGAGGAGGAAGACTGAGCAGGGAGGAAAGTAAGAAAAGAAAAACCACGTCAAAAAAGAGCCTTTAAACAACAATGAAGAAAACAGGTCTAGAAACAGGAGATGAAGTATATGGGCGATGTGAGGGAGACGGGCGGGAGGCCGACAGCTGCTCGCTGATTCTCAGGCTGCCCCGCATAATGAAGCTCCTCGGCGCGCGCGGCTCTGTACAGGAGCTGCTCCGTCAGGAAGCGCTGCGCCACTAAACAGTGTCTGCAGGTGCTGCCTCCGCCTCAGTAGCCTAGTTTAAAGTCTTTACAGCTGTTTTAGAGATCCATTCACTGCCAGACTTTCTGGGCTACAGGCTCAGTGGCCGTGTGCCCAGTTCAGGGGGGGAGGGTGACGATTAGCATGCGGAGCCACACGAAGGTAAGCTAGCAAACCGAAATTGATGCTATTGCTGCCGTAGGCATTAAGACTGAGATTAAGGTACAGCAGAGCTTAAACAAGGGGGGAGAGAGGAGGAGGAGGAGGAGGGTCCAGCTTTAATTTCACACTTTTTAAAAAGCAAACAGTGCGAACAACAGTCGATATGTATGCAAGTCAAAGTATTAGCAGTCTTCCAGTGTCAGCCGTGTAACGCGCGCATCAATCAGAAATACCAAACCTGACACGTTCGATGTCGTATATTTCCAACGCATCACCTTTACGTAATGAAGGAAGACATTCCCAGCAGCAGTTCGGCATGTCAATGACTGGAGGTAAGAACAGACACGGGGCGTCAATGACATTGCCATGGATACGGTGTCAAACAATGAATGTTGTCACCCGTCAGTGTCTTTGCCAAAAGCTTCTTTTTTTTTAAGGATGCATCTCAGAGAAGTGGGGGGGAGGACGGGGGGGAGTTCGCTGGAATAATGTCAATAATACCAGCAGTCGCTGTATGATGACCTTGTTCTGATCCGCACAGATAATGCCGTCATTTACTGAGCCGATGGATGGAGCATTACCGGGTGTCCGCAGCTTTGTTTAACCACCTCATCTGTCAGCCCATAGACTGGGGAGGTGAGGAATCTTATGGGGTTCCATTTGTATCAAAAAAAAGTAGACGCCATATGTGTAGATGTGTCGTTGGTCTGTGTCGTTGATCTATGTGGCATGTAGATGCTGCATATGTAGATGTAGCATATGTCTATGTCGCATATGCGTTCACTGCATATGTGTTTGCTGCATGTGTAGATGTTGCATATGTCTACATTGCATATGCGTTCGCTGCATATGTGGTTCATGTCGTTAGTTCGTGTTGTTGGTCCTTGTCGTTGGTCCGTGTTGCTATTGCCTGTTCTCTTCGCCACTGAAAAGTCTTGGAAGTTGGTCATGTATGATCAAATAGTTTATTAGATATTGAAAAATGTTGGTCTTTCAATATCAGTGGTTTCAATAAAATTGGTTTCAAAATGTTAAGATTTCTACCTCGTATTTTCTTTAGGCATTAGTCAGGGCAACTAACGAGGTCGAGGGGTCCGCGACATAGACATATGCGACATAGACATATGCTACATCTACATGCCACATAGACCAACAACATAGACCAACGACACATAGCAACGACACATCTACACATATGGCTTCTACTTTTTTTTGATACAAATGGAACCCCATAGAATCTGAAGGATGAACGATTGGAGATGCACACAGTGAAAGTCAATGCATTTTGCTTATTATGACAAAATAATAATAATAAAAAGAACTTTAGTGTTCACTTGGGGCACTGCATGGTAAAAAGACAGAAAAATGTGACTTTGTTTCTGCACAGGAAACGTGCTAACTGCCTGGATAAGCACGAACTTTGATTGGAAGATGGTTATAGACGGGTGGAACACCAAAAAAATAGTTAGTCAAAGGTCTTTTACACCAGGTGATTCTTTTGAAGGTAAAATGAGACAAATGTAACGATCTGTACCGACCTACCTTTATACACACTAGAACGGTGCTTTAAGTAGGCCGGTATGGAACAATACACCAACTCCTCCAAATTTTAATCCTCAGTTTCCCGGACTTATTTCCAGAGTTTGGTAAACACTGGAATATTATTCTTTTTTTTTTCACTTTATCTTGCACACGTCACAAATTGCCTTTTTTATGCCTCTTATGCATATATCTAAAACTGGAACAGCCTCTGTTTGCCTGATGCTTCTTCAGTTCAGAACTGCTGCCTGACACCTTCACGCTGTGGCTCCGTTGTACCAACCGCACCTGTTCCACCGCTGTGCCATCTGTTCTGAAGCGCCGTTGCAAATTGTAACGTAGACTTTGCCTGTGCTTGGTGTCAAACGGCGTCTCCCAGCAAGCACTTCCTTTCATCGTGTTCATGTCGGTCACCTTCCGCTAATGCATTCGGCTTCCCCGGCAGTCGACTTCATGCAGCGTCTGTCTACGTGGTAATTCCAGGTCTTGGCTTTCGGGGCTGACAAATCACAAATAAAACGGACGGTTACTTTTGGCATCACCCTGACATTATCGTCCCAGCAATCCAGTCTTTCATTTTCCCACCTTCCCTCTGTCTCTCTAGTTTGGTTTAATTTCCTCCACGCCCTGCGTCATCCCACTAACACCTCTCCTTTTTCCTTCTTTCCCCTCCCTCTACCTTGACCAGTCACAATACAGGGATTTCAGACGACTATTGAGTAAAAAAGGGATTTTGCCACCCATTGTTCCCATACACTACCGTATCAGCTATAGTTCAGAAGTTTAGATGACACTCTTACTCTCATGGGTGCCAGGTCTTTACAATACGATGCTTGGCAGTATGTCGAATAAGCATGAAGGCGGGGGGAAAAATAGCGTTAAATTCCTGTCAGTAACTGGGAAGTCAACGAAAAAAGTGCTTGATTTCCTCTCCAAAGGCATGTCAGTGGAGTAGAAAGTGTGTGTGTGTGGGTCCGTGCATGCACACGTGTGTGTGTGGGAGAGAACAGGAGTTGTCTGATTGAAGGTGAGTTTTGAAATATGAGAATTAGGGCAGAACAGAGCGAAGAAAAAAAAGCCAAGGAGAAGCAGATAAAAAGAAAGCAGGGAAGACAGAAGAAAGGAGGAGGCTGTTCTGGGTGAGGAGTAGACTGGAGGCGAGAGCTGTGATCCTCTCTCCTCTTCCCACTCTTCATGACACACTTCATGAGTTGCCAAATTAGACGTAGAACTTATGAAAAAGCACTTGAACAGGCAATTATTTCCCCCTCTCGTGAAAATCCCCGCGTTAGTGTCGGCTTATTAGGAGATGAATGCGTGTGGCATTTAGCTTGTTGCTGGATACACAAACGAACGCTGGGAAAGCAAATATTCAAAGGAGGGGCGTTATTAATCTCGGGTGCACAACACGCGCTGACACCCAGCTGCAAAGATTAAAGGCAGTTAGGCTCCTGGAAGCTGCTAAGCACCTGCAAAGATGCAACACCTTTCATGCTTTACTCGTGTGTTTTGCTGGTGGAGTTCGGATCAACCTTAGAGGTCATAAGGTACATTTTAAAGATTAGAAGACAAAACAGGTCACTCGGTTGATGCTTGGGATGGTCATTTCAATAAAAACAACTGTAAATATTCACAAGTAATATTAATAATTGCACATTCTTAGCATGAGCATTGACCTCTTAATTAAGAAAGTCACAGACCTTTCTAACCTTTGTGATTTTGCTTCTTTTCCACCATTCCCTCAGAAATCTAGACTTTGACTTTGAATCTCCACATTGATTTTAGTGTGTATTTTAATGTTTGTATTGTAAATGCACCAATTTGAGCTTCCCATAAGAGAAGGGAATGCATGTGTATCCTCACTCCTTCATTTGTACCAGAATTCCTCCGATAGTGAGATAGCAGAGGTGTTGTTCAAAGGCATGAGCTTCTCTGTCTGGTAAAACAAAACAAAAAAATCTGTTTTGTTGATTTGTGATTCTCTCATTTATCATTTTAAAAAAGTATTTCCCTGTTAGGGAACTATGGGTCTCTAAACCTAGAAGAACAAACTAGGAAAATTGGTCTGCTTGCCGTACAAAACACTGAAGATGTTTTAACGAGCAGCTAACGGTTCTGACACAGACATAGCCGACACCCACGTCATCCATTGAAATTATTCGCAGTAGTTTATTATTTGCAGAAATAATAGCTTGGAGTGATCAATTTAATTTTTATTGAGTCTTTTCGTTTTTTTTGGCATGGAAACTTACTATTTTGAACGAAACAGGCCTGTGAGCTTGGAGCAGCTAAAGCTAGATTGTTAAAACTTCCCAGTGACTGTTTTATTCACCAAATTCCAGTAAGGTGATTTTTTTTTCTTATTTCTTAGGTGTATTTTTCTTCCCTGTTATGTTAAATATCTGTAAACACGTTCTAAAGTGTCCTGGTTTCTTAAACATGCCTAAAAGCTTAAGTATTCAAAACATATCTATTTCCTGCTGATCAGCCGTAGCGAACCGCTGACACTAATAAGCAGTTAGTATTGTTATTGGTTTGGACCTAAATTAAATTACTTAAACAGCAAAGAAGTGCATTATTTCAGTTGATTTAAGATGCTATTTTGTCAGTTGGCTCTCAGTCTGCCATTTTGCTTCCCAAATGATTAAATTATTATTGATCACTACAGAAATTAATAGAGTAAGAATAAACTCTCCACAAAGGTTGTAAAGGCTGTAGACATTTCATTCAAAACTTACAAAGCATTACCTTCTCAAAATATTCTTTGTTTTTACATTGTGAAATTGTGTTTGTTAAAAAATATCATTGCAAACTTCTGGTGGCATGGAAAAGTTGAATGGTCTCAGAAATGGTCACTTATGAGCTATATAGACGTGTGATGTCACAGATCATGTTCAGAACTAAACAAGATCTTGTTAAAACTTGGTTTGTATGGAAACTGTTGGTTGCTTTAAATCAGGACTAAAACAGTTTACAAGAGTTTTTATATAAGGGTCAAAAAGAGCTCTGTTGGTTGTTTATTGAGTTCTTTGTTTATGCATTTAATGTCTTTTTTATTGATGCATGGTTAGAATATCATATTTCTTTTGTTGTCTTTCTACAAACCACAAATTAAATTGAGAATAAATAGTTCTATTCAAGTAATTTCCCTTTCTTATTTGCTAGGACTGTACATCACAACTTTTTGTTTCCTCCACTGATACAATTATTTCAGGACGAACTATAGTCAACAACTGCACCTTCTGGCTCAGAAAAAAAATCCCATCTCACTTAGGAAGCTGCCTGCTTTTCATATTACCTGCCTTGGCCATTTTTGTCCACCTACAGTTGTGATGCGGCGGGTGAGCAGGAAATTTGGAAGCAATGATAACCTTCAACAACAGCTGAAGTGTGATAAATGCTGTTTAAGATAGGAGGCACAACAAGCCAAAAAAAATAATAACCTGCTTAGTTGCATGCCGTTTTAACCAACAGCTCTCCAGGGGAATCATTTCAGATGCAATTAGTAAAAACGCAGGAGGCTGCAGTTTGAGATTATGCTGGTGAAACACACTAAGGAAGTAGTGTACCATGGGGGAAAGAAATTATGAAACAATACATGAATAGATGAAGATTCCAGAAATATATAATAATAAACTATTGTAAAAGTATTATGTTTATTCAAGATACCTTTTCCACATTTTCAATACATTTATTGGGATTTGGGGCAGACCAATACAAAGTAGCACATAAATATAAAGTTGAAAGATTGTATGTGATTTTCAATATTATTTACAAAATAAATCTGAAAATTTGGTTTGCATTAAATAAAATATCTTTAAATAAAACTTAGTTCATCCTTCAGTAGCTCCATCTTCTAACTTAATGCGTTTTACCTTAGCGGAGTTTAGTATCAGGATAAATTAACCCTTTTACGCCGGAGATTCGAGCGTCTGCCTAAATAAATCTTCCTTATTTTAATTGTAAGTAGTTCTTTAAATGTCCTGTGAGATGATATACTTACCCATGTATCCATAACAACTGGAACTTTCAATATCCAGCAAGTTATTTTCGCAATATACCCTCTATTAAACGAGTGCTGGATTAATTACACTCTCTGCAGCTGCGAAGTTTTCGTATTAATCCGATACTTGCTGGAAAGTGCAACGTCTCCCCTTTCAGAAACCGTTGGAATTTTCAGATAGCGCTACGTGTGGCGGAATTACGGTACTGTAAATTTAGATGTGTCGGTGCCGACACGTTCCGGTCTAGAAAGGTTAACTGTTCTGTTTCTGGCCTGAGATGTTCACCGGACACTGTGGTGGTGAATAAAGAACAGAGGAAAGCCGTTGTGGTGGAAGTAGCAATACCAATTGACTACAACATCAGAATAAAGGAGCATGAGAAACTGAAGAAATACCAGGGCCTCAGAGAGGAACTGGAAAAGGTCTGGAAGGTAAAGACCACAGTGGTGCCTGTGGTCATCGGGGCCCTTGGGGCAGAAACCCCCCAACTGGAGCAGTGGCTAAAACAGATCCCAGGAACAAAATCAGACATCTCAGTCCAGAAATGTGCAGTACTAGGCACAGCCAAGATACTGGAGGACCCTCAAACACCCAGGCCTCTGGTAGAGGACCTGAGCTCAGAGGATGAGAGAGACCACGGGTCCACGGAGGGTGAGAAGGGAATTTTTTTATATTTATATTTCTTGAGCTCCATCATCTGAACATGGAAAGTATGGCACAACTCCAAACACCCCAAGACGAGCAGCCAGGAACACCATGGTGACTCTGGAGAAGCTGCAGTGTCTGTGAAGTTTGGTTCATATGGGGAGGTGAGAATGTTTAATCGAACGCTGATCAAAAAAGTAAACTTTGTTATGCCTACAATCCTCGGTCTAAATTCAGTTGAATTGACCTCTGTTTGAATGTGTATGTGAACACCAAGTGGACTGGAGACCACTCCAAAAGCAGGAAGCGGACTATATCACAGGGGATTCTGGGTAAATACAATCGAAACAAAGGTGTCAAGCATTTCAATAGTCTTTTGTCAAAAACAAAAGAGAAATCCTGCAACCTGTAAAATCTGACACCACTAAAATTTTGTTAATATTTTGAAGAAGAAAGTCGCTCTGTGTTTTCTTCAGAGGTTTTCCTGTATTCTCTTTCAGTAGTTCTTGGTTGCAGCGCCACCAAAGGCGAAGAGGGGAACAGGTTGCTCCCTGGGTTTAATTCACAGTCCAGTGTGAAAAAGTAACACAACAGCTGAAAATGAAAAACATGTCAGTCAATCAATCAATCAATCAAATTTTATTTGTATAGCACATTTCAGCAGCAAGGCATTTCAAAGTGCTTTACATAATTAAAATAAAAACATGTGACAGTGAATAAACAGAAAGACAAAGATAATTTTTTAACATTTTTGTTGTGACATTGATCCCCAAGTGAAGAGAGTCTACTGGAAAATATGGTGTGAAAACCCCTGATTTCTTCCTCTGCAAAGATCTTAATTAAAAACATTCAATGACTGTAAGGCAGCTAATTTGGGATTAGCTCAAGAGGTTATCATGCAGTCATCTAAGGGTTGAAAAATGGTCTATATTTAATATTGCACAAATTATTGATTGAGGACTGGATAACTTTTCCTTAAAATATATTTTAATCAACTTGTATTTTTCCCTTTTATTCACAATTATACACCACCATGTTTATGCCTATAACGAATTTCTAAAAAACAAATCCAGTCAGGCATCAAGACTCTTCAGCTTTATCATATAAAAACAAAGAGGCATTACTTTATAAAGAAGTTGTGGGTAAAGTTGAGCGGTTTATTTCTCGGGGAGGACACTTTTCCTCTGCTGCTGACCTCCTCCGCTTCCTGTCAGTTCATCAGTGAGACGAAACACACACTCTGGAAGCAAACCCCTCATGCACATCAATCTGCAAACTCTGCCGGTGCCTCTCAGTCATTCTTCATGAACTGGGTTCAGTTCTGCAGTGCTGAGCTGCTGAATAGCATGTCCTGCCCAAACACACACACAATGGAAGTGCAGACTTCATTCTCCCCACACACACACGCTCACATCTTGCGTGAACTGCCTCAGCTGTTAGAACGTGATCACAGAGCTGCAGCGGATAACATGACATCTAAAGCCTTTAAGCCCATTTATGTTCACTGGGTGTCTGACAGTGGGTGAGGGGGTGTGTTCCTTCAATTAGAAGGTGTGTGTGTGTGTGTGTGGTTTTTGCTTTACTTCCTGCGAGCACATGTGAGGGAGAAAGCGGCGGGCTGTCCTTGTCTGAGTCAGCGTGAGCATGCTGTGGTGCCAACTTTGAAGCTCAGAGTTATTTAGCATCTCTGAGGTGTGTGTGTGTGTGTGCATGTGTGTGTGTGCATGTGTGCGCGCGATGCTTGCCTTCAGACTCGGTTTAATATTAAGCGTTGTGAGCCAGCAGTGAGCATTAGCAGAACAGAACGACTTGATGCAGCGGCGGCGACAGATTGTGACCACACACATTAAACACTCGCTGACACACATATATTTCCACATGGACGACTGTGTTTGGACGAATGTGTGCGTGTGTGTGTATGTGTGTGTGTGCGGTAGAGATCAAACCTGAACATTTGTCAGCAAGGATCCGCAGGCCGGTTGGGAAAAGCAGCAGCACCAATGAAAAAGAGCGTTTTGGATGCAACCGTTTTTACCTAAAGAGTAAAGGTTTGATGAACTGCAGCTGAATCTGATGTGATGCGTTACTCAAGATGTCAACAAGGATTTTTCCCCGTTTATCTGCATAACTTTAGGAGGGTAAAGGAGGTGGTGGTGGTAAGAGGGTTGGAAACAGATGCTTTAGTCACAGTAGAGGAGCTGTTACATTAAGGGGGGAAACATTCTGGCCATGAACCGGGTCATAGAACAAAAGAGCTTCTGCCCCTGTTTCTGAACAGCACCCAATGACTCTGGTTCTTTAAATAAGTCACTAAGTCTTTTGACAGGTCAGTGTTTATTCCAGTGTGCCTAGAAAGACAGAAGAGCCTCCTCCTTAATAGCACAGCATTTAGCTACGATTGTGTCGCTTCCTGCCAGTCAGTCAGGAAGTGGCGGTCAGTCATTAACCCACAGTGACGATGACGCCGTCTGTGAAAAGGCTGAACCTGCAGCTGGATGGTCACAGCTTCACCGCAGGGCCCATGTTTGGCTTCTGTCACTGTCAGATGGCAACACTGGAGTCATGAGAGCAGGTCAGAGGAAAATGACAAATTATGATTTAGATTTTATTTCTTCCTTAAATTAAAACCTTGTTCTAAAACTGCAGTGAGCATTAAATTAGATTTTTGATTTAATCAGACATTCAGACAAGGATAACCGCTTTTCACCCAACTCTTGTCTTTTAAATTCCGGCTTTTGAATGTCGGGAGTTGCATTTCATTTGGATTGAGCTGGTATGAAATTGAATGACTATATATCAAATGGATTTATATTAGATCTTTTTAATGTTTTTATCTTTATTTTTTATCTATTTTTTCATTTCTTTTTATTCCTCTTTCTAATGATGTAAAAGTGGTGAGTGACTGAGGGTCATTGCGCGCACAGAAAAAACCCTGTAAATTCTAGACTCTAACAGGTAAAAAATAGTGCACAAAAATCCGTGTAGGACGGCAAAGTCCTAGCGCAAAAATTCACATGACAGGTGGATGGAGCCTGGTGCTGCAAGGTTGGAGACCTTGTCCTGTTAGGCGATGGGGCCTGGATAAACGCAGTCCGGCGACGACAGGGGCTTAAATTCCGTAACAAAAGTATGTTTATATCCTTTTTAATTTTTTTTTTCTTTAAATCTCTTTCTTACATAAACAGCATTGTCACATGCTGTTTTTGTTTTTTCTTTAATTATGTAAAGTACCTTGAAATGCCCTGCTTCTGAAATGTGCTATGCAAATAAAATTTGATTAATTGATTTTTTTTTATTGATTTACAGTATGAATAACGTACACCTTGATATCCTAATCTTTGATCGGTGGTGGATTGGTGTGGTGTCTGAAGGTTTGAGTTCTGTTAGTGCAGAGAGAACTGAGCTGAAAACCGGAGTTCTCTATTTACGAGTTAAACTACATTCCTGCCCTTAGCTATAATCTGGGGCTTTGGGTAGTGATCAAAAGTATGAGATCCTACAGGTCACAAACAACTCAAATCTGTTTCCTCCACATGGTGTCCAGGCTTTCACTTAGGCCCAGAACATTCCGCTTGCCTCCAACTTTTCACACTCTGTCCAGATTTGTACATGACACAGGATCTGACTGGACAGACTCTAGACCACCAGACTCGCATAGCAAGTATTCATGTCATGTATGTAAAATATTATTTTCTTTTGCCCAAAATGTTTTACTTTGCAACTGTGCTGCACTTCCTGTGTCACTTATGACATTCCCCAGGCAAAACAGATTTTATCTGTCTATCTTGGTTGGTGACACAGTCACAGGGACTAGCAGTCCTCAAGGCCCCATTGGCTTTAACGTGTTCTAATGGCCATCAGAAAAACAGATCCAGTGTGTTTTTGGCCATGGAGATAAAGTGAGAAGCTCAGTCAACAGCAGGGGTGCTCAAACGTTTTGAGAGCAAGATCTACTTTTTCTCTCGCCAGCCGCCTGAGATCTACCTCATGACACAAAGACATACAAATTGCAAATTAAGCTCTATTGACTTATTTTATATGCGAATATGCATCAGTTATAGCAGAAATAATAAACAGAAAACTTCATGCAGCTTCTTCCTCAGTGAGATTCTGACACTGGTAGCAGGTTACTGGTTTCTCAGTAAGTAGCTGGTTGCAAACCTGACGCCAGCAGGTGTGAGTCAGTCATGGTGGATCTGAAATT
>CAEGAF010061754.1:0-14467 GCA_903067075.1 Micropoecilia bifurca
ATGTATGTATAAAAAACACAGCAGAGACCAGAGAATCATAAAACCTCTGCTGTTGAAATGGAGTGGTGTGAAAAGTGTTTGCCCTCTTTTCTACATGTTCGTCACACTTCCACGTGGCTTTGCGTGGAAAAAGTGATTGCCCACTAAAGCTAATAACTGGTTGGGCAGCAACAACTGCAATCAAGCATGGAGGCCTCTTTGAGAAGAATTCATCTTTATGTTCAATAAACCAGCTTGAGATGATCAAGCTATTGTGCCAGTGCATGGTTCTGTTGAAACGCAATAATTGTTGTGGCTGGATGGACAATGGCAGGAGCAATACTCGGACTGTAGTGTGTAAATAATACTCATCTGGTAGTAAGAGGTCCAAAGTATGCCAAGAAAATATCTGGCACACCATTATACTTCCACCACCAGCCTGAAATGTTGATACAAGCTATGTTTAATTCAACCATTTAGTCTTGCTGCTGAAACTTGAGTCTCATCGGACCTGGGGATGTTTTTTTTTCACATTTTGGTGAGCCTGTGTTGATTCTAGCCTCAGGCTCCTGTTTTTAGCTGTTGTCTTCTGACGCTGTGGCCAGTCCGCTTTAACGTTCAGCATGTTTTACGTTTAGAGAGATTGTTTTCTGCCCATTTTGGATGCAACATGTTATCTGGGCTTCTCTTGCCTTTTGTACTATCCAGAACCACTCGACACACTTTACCCGGTGTTAACAAGTTGTTTTGTCCATGCAGTGATTATCTGACCTGTGGTTGAACATAAAAAGCGGATAGTCATTTCCTGGAAAAAAAAAAGAAGAAAAAAAGACCAGACCAGGATGGATGGAACTGGCAGCAATACCTCATTCAGTCACCAAAGTCTTATTTTTTAAAATTTGATCTTCAACATGTTAACGTCACCTCACCAAGATGTTCTAAAATCATCGGCTTTCTACCAAGCCGTCTGTGAACAAGCAACTTGTGGAAACATACAAAGGAAGCTGGCTTGTAAATGTGTAACACATCTTTCAAATGGTCTGTAATGTCCTTGAGTGCTTCAGGTAAAAACATTTTTTCAGTTCCAGCAAAAGACTGACATGATGCCCAGGTTTTAAACAAAACATTTCACCCAAGGTCATTCATCGTGACCCAAGTCTGACTTATTCCCAACAAAAGGACTTTATTTTTTCTCTTACTTATTCTGAAACAATCCACAGAAAACGTGTTTATCTTCTCACTGAAAAAAAAAAGCTCACACTTTAGGGTTACTTATGCCATTTTAGCCTCAAACCAGAGTTTACAAACCAGCTTATTAAACCGAACAACCAAGAGTCGACCCTACAAGGAGACAGCGGCTCTCAGTGGACCACCAGGCAGCAGGAAAATTGGTGGCTTGCCTCTCAATTCCAACCCATATTAGTTTCACAATCCCATCAGGTGACGTTGGATGGCTGGATTAAGCCAAAAACGTCTGTGACTTCAAGGCTGCCTGCTTCATTCCGGCCTCCGCCACTCCTGAGGATCAATACTTGCATCTATCAGCCATCCTGCTACCTCGGTAATAGGGCTTCTTCTTCTGCTCCCAACTTGCGTAATCCAGCAGCATTTAATCAAATTAAACAAAGACAATATCAAAGAGCTAAAGCGATAATGAGGGTTTTAGTTAATGTTCAAATAAGTGGTCTATTATTTTCTGGATCAAAGACTTCATTTAAAAAGCGAACACCCTTCAAGCAGTGAGACGTCTCATTTGATCGCTACTGTGCCGGAGAGCACCTGTCATTTGTCTCCAGGTTAAATAATGCGGCCAGCCGTAATGCAGGCATGAACGCAGACACCAAGTTGCACCTTAGCACTAAATCTATACGAGAGAGACATTTACAGCGTTACAGAGTGGAGGTTGAATCATGGACTGAGAGCGTCTGAAATAAATCACAGCTCCAAAGGAGGGCTAACCCCGGATGACAACTGCAGCCAGATTATATTCAACAGTCCACCATCGCTGGGTTCAGGATGTCTGGTGTCGTGCTGACGGGGACCCCACTGCCGAGCACTGACAGATAAAATCCTTGTTCAGACACGGCCGAGGAGAAGCAGGCGGCTTATCTTTTCCCATCGTTCATAAAATAGCCAGTGGCTGCAGGCTCTGGTGTCGTGCTAAGCTGTCAAGCAGACTGTGTTTCTGTGTGTTTGTGGGAGGAAAGGCTGTGGGGGTATAAGGTGAGGCGAGGTGAGGTGAGGACGGGGGCGGCGCAACAAATCAGACGTGTGTGTCATACTGGAGCAGATGGATGAAGAGGGAATAGCAAGAGCAGCAAGAGTTTTCGTGGTTACTGTTTTTCTATGCAGAGGAGAAAAGCAACTTTTTCTTCTGCTGAAGAGAAGAGTAGCAATTTTTGTACCCAATTAACTGACATCGGCTTACATTTTTAAGGCACTTTTTGAAAATATCGTGTTTCTTCAGACTTGCTTTCAGTAGTAAATTGAGCTCAGCTGAGTTCGGGGTTTTGTGTTTTCTCTTCCTAAATGGTAGTTTTGTGTCTTGGATTGGTTTCTTTTTGCATACAAATGATGACATCTAGTGGTCACGAGAGGTACACTTTTAAACCGCCTAATGTTTTTACGTCAAGCAAATAAATGCACATTTAAATTGCATTGTTTCATTTTTTCCCAATCAGTAATATTTGTTGTAATAATCATGTTATCAACTACTATGTCCTCTTTCATGAATATTTGTCTCTGTTCTTTTTACCAACAACAATAATCTCTATCAAACATCACATTTCTAAATTACATTTTCTGCCTGTGACTCCAGGGAAAATAGTCTCACTTTAACAAACTGTTCAACTGTGCATTTTTGGTTACAAGAGGTTCGCATTTTATTCAGTGAAATAACTAGAGGCGGCTAAAGTAACCACAAAATGTACCGAAGTCAGAATAGCATCACTTCAGGTTTTGAAGTGATGCTATTCTGTTGTTTTGAACTTATTTTGAAGTTCAAAATAATGTTAATAGTGCAATACATATAACAATACATATCCCTAAGTATCTCGACATTTTCCATTTATCCCCAATCATATTAACATGCTAAACGCACCAAAAATGGTAATACTGTTCAAATTAACAGTAAGGTTCAGAGAAACTCCAGTATGACCGGAAGATGGCGCTATTTCACAACAAATCCGAGACCTACACCCTGTAGAGGTCTTCCATCTTTAATGATTGATTCTGGGGCTCTAAAATACAAGGTTTTAAAAAAAAAGAAACATCCAGCTTACACGTCACATTTAAATAAAATTATACTGACGGGAAAGAGGCGACACGGCCAACCTGAAGGGTTATAATTGAAATATTTTAGTCTAGCATTTAGTCTCATAAGAGAAATCTAAAGAGGTCAAACTGAAATAGATTGTGTTAATCTAAGAACCAGCTCTGCCAGACACATTTGGAATTGGATACACAAAAAGTTAGAAATCCAAGTGGAAGCTCTACAGATTCAGTTTGACTCACTGCAGGCTTCACCCCGATTTTACCGCTTCCTTTGCTTGACATGTCTCAAAAACTGAAGTGGGCCCTGTTCAAATAAACTAGCCTTGAGCACATTCCTTTAGGAACACTCATGTTTTTCTGCGTGTTCCTTTGAGCAAGCTGTAAAACAATTGCAGTGTTCATGACTCCAGCTTTATGGTTTAATATCGGATATCTCATGATTTCCTGTAGTGTCTTATCTTTGAAAACATCTTCATTTTATCTTCATTTTTAACATCTTCATAAGACATTAGATTAAGCAGGAAATCGGCAACATTGGGGTTTTAGTCTAGTCTAGAAACGAATGAATTTTCATGACCAGATGCATTATTTTTGAAAGGATTTTACAAAGTATTATGGGACGGATTGTACCATTTCTTTACCTAAGCTGATTAGTTTTATTAATTTAAATTAAATGTGTGTAGCAGTCCTATTTGGATATGATTTTTTCCTTTTGCAATCAGATAGAGGAAAATGTAAAAAATGAAGTAGATAAATTGGATTAAGATTTGTAGGGTTGTAATCCAAGTTCCAGCTCATTCTGGTCAGGTTTTAAATCTGGAACCTAGAAAAAAAAAACAAAAAAATAAATAGGACAGACAAGACACAAGGGGATGGATGGACATATACTGGACAAAAAGGAGGGATGGATGGATAATTGAGAAAGTTACAATAGACAGGTACTGTGAGAATAAGTGGAAGGTTGGATGAATCACAGATAAAAATAAATTGGTAAATGGATGAACAATGGTTGGAAGGATGAATGGGTGAGATAATGGAAACAAGTGGAAGGCTGAATAAAGACATGGTTAAGACAAAAAAGGATGGATCTGTAGCCAGATAAACGAATAATGGAAGGATGGATGGGAGGAATAGATAGATAACTGGACAAAGCAATGAAGAGTAGACAAAAGAATAGACAAGAGTAGGCAAAAGAATAGACAGACGCATGGGCAGTTGGATGAATAATGCAGAGATGGACGGATGTTGATGGAAAAAGCGAGGAACAAAGAGACCGGCAAAGAGATAAAATGGGAGTAAACATTTAGAAAATCATTCCACTCATTAACATACAGACCTCAAAAATGCTTAAACCTTTAATAAAATGTGGAATTCTGGTGGATATTTAAGGGAATTTAATCTCTTTTAATGAGATCCTGGGATATTCAGCAAACGGCTTGTGATGAAACTTTAGCAGCAGTCACCACAAAAACTTAAGTGTCTCTGCATGTAATGGGTTCTATTGGTGACCAAATGCTGTAAACCAACAGAACCTTTTATAACCTTGTGGACATGTGTGAAGGGGACATTTAAAAAAGAAAAAAATCAACTGACTTGTTCAATGGAAATATACCCATCAGGGATCAAAAGAAAAAAAAAAAAGCTCCAAGATGGAAGAAATTCCAGTGAAGACGCATCTAACAATGACAAGGGTTACTTGAGTGAGAACAGACAGGCACCAAACCCTAATGTGAGTCACTGAGGCATTAGTAAGTTACATAATACACAAGGTGAGCTGTGTGATGGGTGGTGAGTGAGTGAGTGAGTGTACAACAGGAAGCAGCCGGCGTGGTTCCTTTTTAGTGCGCTTGCCATCGGCCGTATTAAGCGGGTAAAACTCGCACATCCACGAGGTGAGATGAATCAAAGCCACTCAAGCCACAAGAAACGCACACAGACGCCAGATGAGGGCGGTGGGGTTTCCATGACGTTTCACAAACTAAAACTTTATCGCTCGAATCTGAGCTGCGTGGAGAACAAAGAGTCCTCAGCGATTCCCCTTTAGCTGGTGTCGCCGTTTAAATTCGCAGTCTGAGGCGGCGAAGCAGTTAATGTGAAATCAGAAAGGTAGCAGAAACAAACCAAACAGAGAAAATGAGCAAAAATATGCATGTTGTTATAATTAATTTATTAATGAACACAAATCTTATTACACTCGCAGGAACAATAGCCAACAGGTTAGCAAAGTGGAGTTTATGTTAAAGACATTAATGTGAGGTGGTTAAGCTTCTCATTCACTTGTTAAACTAATCAAATAAAAGGGAGCAAAACTGACATGCGCAAGTTAAACATACAGCATCTTTTTTTTTTCTTTTCCTGCCACAACACCTAAAGACGATATACACCCTGAATGAAGTAAAAAGAAAAAAGAAAAAAAAAAAATACAGCACACAGCCAACTTAGCGTTTATGGCAGAAAAGTACAATTCAATAAATCCAGAAAATAAAAACAAATCCCAGCGAGCTGGTCCCCCTAAATAATGGAATAAATACAAATATACAAATACTGAAAACATGTCTCTCTTCTCCCTGGCAACTAAGCTAACATGAGAAAATTCTTCTTTGGGAATGAGATGCAGGAGGAACAGAGAGAGAAGAGACTTTTTTTTTTCTTCTTCCAGATGAGACAATTGCATGTTGGTCAAATTTTGTGGCGAGATATTTACTTGTTATCCAGTCTTAGTAGCTGCTCCTTACCATTAACTGTAAGGGATTTTAACTGACCATCTTCCACCACTTCTACACGCTCCTGGCCGTTCTCCACAATCCTGTTCACACACACACACACACACACACACACACACACACACAAAAACACACACACAGAAAGACAGCAGCTTCTTTAGGAACCTGGGAGCAACGATTACTGACAAAACTTCTTCAAAAAATAGTCACACTTAATAATCCTTTTCAGATTTTGTATGAGTGATATAGCATGACAAAATCTGAAAAGTGTGGACTCCCAGAGTCAAGACTTTTTAGCATAACCTTTCACAGCATATGCAACTTTTTTTTTTGTATTTTTACACATTTAGTGACCATATCGGCTAATGTAGCACATATGCAAGTTTATATTCTGCAGTTTACATTTCCGGACAGTTTATTTCTAATTGTATATTTCATGGTTCATTTAATAATTTTTTTATATACCTAAATTTTAAATGTTTGGCATCCAAGTACAGAAAAACATGTTTCCTTACTGTTCATCTGACAAGTTTTGAATCTTAAAAATATTAAAGTCTCTTTTTGTATTGTTAGATTTAGAAAAGTTCAAAATATGAATGTACTCCAAGGTAATGTACCCACGAGTTCAACACTCATACCGTTTTGTGGTGATTTTCCTGCCATTGACAATCTTGGTAGAAGTTGACACAGATCTGAAGTTGCCCATCCCTCCTCCTCCTCCTCCGCTGCCTCCGAACGAAGAGGAAGAAAAGGAAGTAAACCCTCCGCCACCCATATCGCCAAAGGAGCTAAAACCTAATGATCGGTAACAAAAAAAAAGTATTAATTTCAGTTAACAATGCAATTCTTTTTAAATGCCCATTATTTCAATAAAATACAAAGTAAATCACAAAAACCGTAAAGGATGTGCAGACCTGATTCAAACCCTGAGAAGCCAGGCCCAAATGCTGGAAAGCCACCGAACCCAAAGAGTGACCCACCCATCCGGCTCCTGTGTGCACCTCTTTGACGATTGCGGCCGCCAAAGAAATCGTCAAAGGGATCATCAGCTGCAAAAGCAGACAGTTTGCCACGGTGAGATATTTCTTTCAAAACTCTTGCAGTGTTTTTCACCGTCAGATTTCCTTTCTTGGTTCTTCAACTACTAAAGGTCTCACTTTCAGTGTGACCTTTAGTAGTTGTTTAAATTTCTGTATATTCTTGTAATTTTAACACATTTTCTAAGTATTTTTCCACTGATGGAAAGATGGATGGATGGATGGACAACAGGTTGAGTGGTGGACGGATAAACAGCTGGTTGGATAATGAACAAATGGAGGGAAAAATGGATTAATGGGGTAGATATGGTTTAATGAATTGATAGATGGTTAGATGATGAATGGATCGATTTATATATATAAAAAAAGTGATAGATGACAAGATGGCTGGAGTAATATTCAGGGATAGATGGGTGGCCGATAAATCGATGACGCTATGGACATAATGATTGTTGGGCAAATATACGAATGGAGAGATGAATGAATTTATAGATGAATAGATAAGAGTAGTAGATGAATAGATTGATTGTGGGCTAGTATTTAATCAATACTTGGAAAAATATGACCAAATTTAACACTTTTCCAAACCGAGTATCAATGCTGAATTATTTCAAGTATTTTATTGGAAGAAAATGGTTCCAGCTTGAGAAAAAAAAAAGGCTCAAGAAACTAATTAGATAAAGGCTCTATTGGTGGTAGAGCGTTTATTAGTCACTTCAGGAACAACATTATCTGTTAAAATCTGCCCAAGTGCCGCAAACCCATTTTCATCCTCAGCCCCTGAGGAGCTTCTGCTAATTGTGTGCTGCCGATCTGGGTCACCCTGGCAGGATAAGGCTGGAGTCACTGGCACTGAAAGAAGACTCCTCCTTCAACCTTGAGCGTACCGAGGGTGCATTTAAAAAAGAAAGAATGATGTGCTCGTTCCCTCTGAGAGAAAAGCTTAAAATAAAAGTCTCCCGTGTTTCTGTTTACCAAGAAGTGGACCTCCGAGCTCACGGGTGAGCAGAGAAGTCAGTGGAAAAATAAAGAGGAATGTAAGCTGTAAGGAAGGCTGTTTAACACTCGAACTGTGATTCAGCTTTTGGAAATCTGGGTGAAGAGTGAGGCTGTACTAAAAAACAAATAAATAATGATTAAGGGCATCGATGCAGATGTGGTCTCAGACTAAATTACACATTGAATAATGGTTAAAAAAAAAAAAAAAAAGAACAACCAAAAAACGCTGTACATTTGTGCAAGTCGAAATGCAGCAAAGTCCAACAGAGCTGCTGTCAAATGGAGCCCAGAGCAGAGTCAGCTGATCTTCTCTCTCTCTCCTCCAGTCTGATTCATCCCATGTTCATTTCAGGACAAGTGTCTGCTGTTCCTGGCAGACATCTTGGCCGGACCGCAGTGTGAGTCCGTGTCCCGGTGGAACACTGCAGCCCCTACACTCCCTCCCTGCAAGCTGCTGCTCCCTCTGATGTGGCTGAGTGACAGATCTACAGGACCAGCTGCTGCTCAGCAAGACAGACTGCTGGACCATCAGGAGCCGAGGGCCGGATGGGACTTAGGAACCAATCAGACGCATTCTCTGACTGAGCTCATTCTAAACATGCCAACTCAACTTCATGTACTGTAAAAACTGGCATGAAAAACAATGCGGGCATTTTTTAAAAAGACTTAAAGTTGGAGTATGCAACGTTTATATACATATATATGAAAGCACATTTGTTGAAACAGTCACTATATTGTGACAGAGTAAGAGATGATCTGAAGATAATGATATCTTCTTACTGTGATCCTATTGCCATCCGCACAAATACACCGTTCGGTCAGACACCACCAATCATTGCTACGCTACAGCTAGTGTCCCCCACAACGGAGCCTGGCATCAAAGCTCCAGCCAGTTAGCATAACCACTGATGACGGAGGATAAACGGATTTTCTGGAATGGTAAGATGCTCCTCTGCCACTAATTAAATTGAGCTGAGAAGCTTTTAGTTACTCTATGGAGATTCATTAAGACTAACTGACTCGACACTCAAAAGCGTTCCCACAGCATGACGCTTCCCCTACCACATTAGCTCATGAGGATGGTGTGTTCAGGTATTTATGCAGCAGTTGTTGCCGCGCACAACGTTTTGACTTTCATGTAAAATGCTCCGTTAATCCACTGCATTAACAGCAACTTCTCGCAATCAAAACCACTGATTTTGTGCTGATATTTTAACAAGGAATTTTTTTTTAACTGTTCGTCATTAAACCCATATCTTATTAGAAGGTGCGAAAAATAACCCCCTTGGCCCCAATCCCAATCCCTTTATTTGCAATAAAGTCACAACTATGCACTAGTGTGAAAAAAGAAAAAGATTTGCTGATTTTGCATGAATTTTCACGATCACTAAAAACTGGAGCGACTGGATAAGCGCTTCAATAATCCAGCGCCACACCCTCTCCCCTTTGGCATCAGTGATTTGATTGACTACTGAAGTAAATCTTAGAGTACTTAGAGTAATGCTGCGATTAGATATTGTTTGGATAAATGTTTTAAGTTAAGATATCACTTTTAGATAGGAAATTAACATGGGTTCTTTGCCGTTTTCTTTAAGCTAGTTTTTTCCCCTGTTTTTAGGTCAACAGTTTAGGTGTTGTACTTATGGCTGTTTTTACAGATAAGAAAGATTTTACTTTCACACCAAAGGGGAGCTCTTTTTTTTTTTGGTTCGGCCTTTGAGAAGTTTATTGCCTTCCACTTTTTGTTAAGCCGTGTGAAATCCTTAACTTAAGCAATAAAAGTCACTTTTATATGCTCGTTGTTGGTTGCTAGATTTATTTTCTATATTCCGTGTTACATCCTGTGCCTCCTGAACTTCCGTTTTAAGGGTAGCAATTCATCATTTGGCTTAATCTGACCAGAGCATCTCCACTCTGTATCCTGCAAACAGATGTTCTTATTGCTTTCTTTCAAACAAAGGCCAGGATCTCACCTAAGCTCAGAAAACAGGTGTAGGTGGATTGTAAAAACTAGTTAGGAGACTTTAAGGCAATTGTTTGCACTCCATTAAAAAAAAAAAAAAAAAAAAAAGTAATTGGATTACAGGACATAGTACACACATTTTTGTGAAGTTTGTTAAACAGGTTCAAGAGGTATGAACACTTTTCCAAGGTAATGTATCGCTCTGTTTACCAGTCAGACAAATGTGATAAAGGCTATTTAAAGTCAAAACAGAAACTAAATCTCACTCTTCCACCCGGCCATCTTGTTTTATAGCCACTGTTTACAAGTAAACAGCAACAGCCGAGCTCCGCCGTGCCGCCCTTTCCATATCAACACAACTGTAACGTCACGAAAAATCTTGAATCGGTGTATTCCACGTCCGGTCAGACAGGAGGCGAGGACACGTTTGCCGTTATTGCATCTGCTTTTGTTTTAACACGGAAGCTATTTTTGAATGCATTCCAGTTGAGTGATGTAGATGGTCCAATCCATCCCCTGCCTGCGTCTGAACTCCTTATTTAGAGTTACACGAGGTGAAGTACAACATGCAATCAGCCTCCTCCTCAACCCCGACACCCCCGAACAAGCACTGCATGCGCTATAAAAACTATAAAACTTCTGATACTTTGCCTTCTTACCGTTATCAGGGGACATACTTTAACAAATACGACAGAAACCAACCAGAACTATTATTTACAGTCCCTTTAGAGGTTACATAAGATCTGATACAGCTGTCAACATGATGGAAATGCACTCCCATGCAAAGGAAATATTTGTACGGAGAGGAATCAGCAAGCAAACTCGTCGGCATTTAAAACGGGAAAAGGTCGATTACTTTTTAACGCAAGTTAAAGATTGTGTGTCAGGAAAGGTCAAAACAATTGCTAAATGGAGGAGGTTATGTAATGAAAGTAAAGTCAGCAGTGAATCTACATGAGACTTCATTGGCAGAGGACATCTTTTTGGGAAGAGTGTTGAGTGGATGGCAGAGGGATCAACACCGGGACTTTTCTTCTACGTCTAGAGCTGCACTAAACACCACAGGCTGGGAGGGCAAACTAATTAGGCAATAGAGCATATTGCTCTCCATACAAAGAAAAAAAAACATTTTGGAGGGTTGATTTTTTTTTTTTTTTTTAAACCAAAAACATTTTACAAGGTAATTATAGCTTCCAGATGCAAGTAACTTCTTTTC
The DNA here is from genome assembly GCA_903067075.1 of Micropoecilia bifurca. Lineage (NCBI taxonomy): Eukaryota > Metazoa > Chordata > Actinopteri > Cyprinodontiformes > Poeciliidae > Micropoecilia > Micropoecilia bifurca. The sequence goes on from CAEGAF010061754.1 coordinate 11,191, forward strand.
CCAACTTCTGAAACATGTTGGCGTTTCATGATGTGTGTGTGTGTGTGTGTGCAGAGCAGAGTAGAGTGGCCTTACCAAACAAATCTGCAAACGGATCTCTCCCACCAAAGAATTCCCTGAAAACGTCCTCTGGGTTGCGGAATGTGAAGCCACTGTGGCTGAAGTTATCGTAATGGTTTCCTGTAAAACATTATAGAAGAAGAAGAAAAAACGATTTAACTGCATGACAATCTACACACATCACTGCAAATATAACGTGACATTACGTCAATAAGGAACTGAGATGAAAGAGATAAGTCTCGTAAAAAAATCGTCTTATTTCGTCATGACAGGTAAATGTCATCAGTTAAGTCTAGAAACTGACGGATCCTCAGAGAGTTTAAACTTCGTCTTACCTCCTCCATTGAGGCCTTCTTTTCCATATCGGTCATAAAGACTCCTTTTGTTTTCTGGGAGATAAAGAAAATTTATGTGAGAAAAGATGAACAGAAAATGTTAACATATGACCTGCAAGATTTAATTTCACATCAACTCCCCCCGCCCCCCATTTTGGATACCTGCCTTTTTTTTGTTAAACGGCATGTCAAACTACACAATAAGAAAAATATGAAAGCCTTACATAGCAGTGCAAAAAAAAAAAGAAGACAAAACCCATCGCTCCTTTTGAGGTTAAATCATGATTACATTTTTAATGTTCCTACTTGAAATCAAACATACCCTCAGGTTCAATGAAAATCTAAGAACCGTTTCATCTGTTTGCTCAAATATTTTTAGCTTATATCAAATACCATTTAAATTAAATAAACAATGGTTAGGGATGTTGACTTGTCACATCTGATCAATATATAGACTGAATATTCTCATATGGCTTCTGGAGACAATTCCTGGTTTGCTTACAGTTTTTGTTCTGGAAAAAACTGAACTACTGAAAAAAGATTTGTCTTATTCTGGAAACGCAAAACAATTTCACCTAATATTTAAGGTGTTATTGTTTAATATGAGAGAAAAGAAAAAACCTTTACACACACACACACACTAAGTAGCTGAATGGTTTTAGCACTGGTTTCTCTCATACTCTGCAAATATAACTACAACAAGCACGTTTACCTATTTTTACATGACTTGTTGATAATCAAGCTCAAAATGCTGCTTGCTTGCAGTTCCAGTTAATCCTGCTTGGTAAAATACTTACAGGAGCAGTTTTTCCTGTTTGGTAATTTAGATGGAAAACATTTGAATTGTTTGGGAATAACAGGATTTATTATACACAACATTCACAAATCATCAAATTCCACAACATCCAACAAGTTCTGATGCTTAGCAAACCAATATTATAAAAAGCTTTTATATTTAGCAAATAGTGAAAGCTTTTTATTTTATTTTTTTAACAATCAAAATCTGTAAATTTGAGGTTTATACAAAAGCCATCAGCGTTATTCTGCCACTTCCAGACACGAGTGAGACATCCAGAGACGTTTTATTTATGAAACGGCTTAACAGGTTACCTTTATAAACCAAACAGAGCCGTCAGACTGCCTGTGTTAAACTAAATGGGGAAAATCATAATAGATTTTTTCTGAGAAAAAAGAAAAAGAAAAAGAGAGATATGCATTCCAGACGTCCGACACAGTGCAATGGGAAACAAAAAAACAAACAAAACACAGAAACTGCCGCTGCAGGCATCTTCTTTCACCACTGGATTCCCTCTGTTCTTCACAACCAACCAATAGTAGAATAACTCTTGAAAGTGCAAACTGAAATTAAAGGAACAATTTGACTGCTGGTTGCATTTTTCAAGAGAAGTGCTACTATGCTTGTGAAAAGTTAGCAACCTTAAATAACAATTGCAGAGCTGCAACAAGCAAGATATTGTCTTGAAAGGGATTTATGGGCCTTTTGTTTCCCTGTTCATTTAGTCCTTGAGCTCTTCAAACCTTTTTCATTTGGAAGAACAAACGTTTTTTTGAAAGTCAAATAACTAAAGACTTAACTGTATTCCCTACAAAACTGAAGTGAGGCTTTCCATAAAAACTTGTAAAAAAGACTTGTAGTTCATTACTAAGCAACTTTAAAACAGATTTGAAAAAAAAAACATACCAAATCAATATTTTATAAACTGCTGTCTCCCAACAAAAACCACTTAACGTGAATAATAAGTAGAAAATCAGAGAGGGTAGAGACAACATATCAGGGATAAAAACAGAACATTTGAAGTTAAAATAGACCCATCTTACCATCCGACAGGACTTCATAAGCCTCTGACAGCTCTTTGAACCGTCTCTCTGCCTCTTCCTTGTTGTCTGGGTTCTTATCAGGATGCCATTTCAATGCCAATTTTCTATAACTGTGAGGGGGAAAAGAAAAAAAACGCATAGTTAAAACAAGCAGCATAGCATATAATACACAATACAGAGGCGGGACAATCAGCTGTATCAGAGGTAAAGAAATCAATCAGCCAGAGATGAGAATTGGCCACTTTTACATCACTCAGTTTATCCACTGAATGCATCGCAACCAAGAAATCCCACCTTTCTTGGTCTACAAACACATCAGCCACAGCATTTACTTTACACACTTTTTTGAATTTAATAATAATAATAAAAAAGATACACATGCTACCTTAACTTTCATACATAACATATTTTAATATTGAATTTAAAACCGATACTTGTCTCATGAAACCGAAAATCTTTTGTCCTCTTACACAGTTTCCTCAAAAAACAAATGAGAAACAGAAGTCATAAGATTTTACTTCAAAGAAAATAACATACATTTTTATGAGGTAATTTAGTTTTTAAACAACTTGGTGAAAGTATTGTATGATAAAATCTATGGTACATCAAAAATCACAGAACTGACACATTTAAAGAAAATTTAAAATAACAGATCATTACAGTTACATTATGTATAAGATTCATTTATTGCCAGATAAGCTTATATCAGCATTTATCTAAAAAAATCCTGCTTGTTTGACAAGTAGTTTTTTCCCCCCCTCATTTCATTTGAACACATTTTTTTAATACACATCTGTCATTCCAAACAGTCCAAAATGTAATTTTGAGACAAGCTGGAATCTCTTGTTCTTTCATGAAAAAGGTTATTCACGATTAAGAAAACATCCAGGATATTTGATAGTGTTTCCAGGAGTGGATGTACAAGCAAGTTCACTCAGAGGTCAGACAGAACAATGCTCCAATTAATTACACACACACACACACACACACACACACACACACACACACACACACACACACACACACACACACACACACACACA
>CAEGAF010061766.1:0-67302 GCA_903067075.1 Micropoecilia bifurca
AGACCAAAACTGTTTTGTAAAGTTCAACAATAATAAATAGAGAAATTTGTTTGTTTTTGAGGCAGCATTTTTTTTTTAAATAGCAGGTCAACACAGTTTATATGACTTCCAATGTCGCCGTTGTGCAGCAGATAAGAAAACAAATTCATGCATATTAAAAGGAAAACAACTCAATCACACATTTGCCACTTACATCTGATGAATCCTCCCTCCACTAATTAAATCTCTCAGAAATCTGGAGTTTCATGTCCTCCTATTTTGCCACCCTTCCTAACAAAGGTTATATAAACTAATCAGCCACAACAAGCATGAAACATGAGGAGAAAACTGAGGAAAAGACAACAGCATCACCCCATTTCATTCTTTCACGCTGTAATTGCGATTCAGCTAATTGACTTATCAGCGGAAAGCAGGCGCACAAAATTACAGAAACACTTTCTGCTCTCCTTCAGCTTCTCACCTGGGCAATTAATGCATCCGAAAATTAATTTTTCTGAGCTGACGGGACATGACGGGAGTTTCAATTAAAAGTTGCCATCAACGGTGGTCGGGAGATCACAACAAAACTGACAACTGCAGGAGTTGCTAAATGAGTGGTGCATGTTATAGCAGACCTGTCACTGCCAAAAGTAATAAATTGGCAAACTGGAGGAAGTGTGAGTTTGCTGTTTCTTCTCATTACAGTCAACATTTTCATTTAATTTGACACGCTGACATACAATTATGTTTATAAAAGCTTTATAAACATAATTGTATACCTTCAGAAAGAGTTTGCACAGATGCTAAATGAAGCATGTGATGCGCTCATACAAAACTAAATTTACAATTTAACACAAATTAAACTTTTTTCATAATTTTACACATTTGAACGTCCCATAGACTTTTTGTTCTTTAAAACAGACACTATCCAACTAATTTTAACTGGAATATGGCTTAAATTTAATCCAATGAAGCCCTTGTGAGAATATGGAGGGTGTGAAGTGTCTTATTTGCATTTAAAGAAACCCCATAATAATCAAATTCAAACATCAGACATTTACTGAGTGAAAGGCAAACCTGCATGATAACCAGTCAGAGATTTATTAACTATCCAAAATGACAGCAGCTCTAAGTAAATGACCAACTAAAATAATAGATCATATCAAAGCACAGCCCTGAAACCGCTTGATAATCTTGCATAACCTGCTTCCTCCTACTGACCAAATAGAAATTATTTTAATATGTGTTGATCTAAGCCTAACTGCATGCCACACTTCGATCTTCCATCTTTAATCCCAATCATTTACACTTAAGCTTGAGGTTACAGGATGACAAAATGCAAAAAAAGGGAAGATTTTTTGCATAGATTTGGATTTTGGAGTCAAAAAATCAGCAAGTTACTTTTACCACCTGTCTCCTTTTTTTAATTCTGGAAAAAAAAAATTGTACCTGAGCGTCGACGAGGAGGTGCCGCATCAGGTTCATGGACTTCTGCAGCGTCTCCTTCTCCGGAGGAGCGTAGACCTGCTCCTCCTGTTCCAGGGATTTGGGCCTGGTCACCATAAAGCTTGCAATCTGGTCATTCAGACTGTTCAGCGACTGCACAGCTACAGGGAAACACAGACATAAAACTTATATAAACTGCCTTTACGTTTGTTTTTTTCTTCATTACAGTTTTAGTTTCTAATCCAGGGAGGTTTACAAGCACCATGCTGCGAAACAAAAAAAAACACAAAAACAAAACTGTGTCTTTCTTGCTTGTACTTCTGTAAATGTATTGTGAACATCTTATGGCAACAGAAACAGTGACGACAACAAACTAGTTTTCTGCTGTCACCGACTTTCTCCGGCGACATGATCTCTGGTTCAGAATGTTCCACTTCAGCCTGAGAAGCCATCCTGTTTTTGTTTTCCTGTTCTCTCCCCTGTGTGTCCCTGGCAAACCTCTCCTTCCAGGTTTCCTTTCCTTCATTAAAAACTCACCACCCTTACTGTACTTCCTGCCCCTCTCTCTCTCTCTCTTCCTCTCATACACACTTCCTAAACACACTTCCCATTTACCACTGAGTGACCTCTGGTCTGCGAAGGGTCACGGCAAATATTTCTGGTGGAAATTCAGGATAGATGAAGGCGTGGAGGAACGGGTGATTTCCATATCTTTGCAGGGGTTTAGCAAACATCTTTTGAATTTTACATGAGTTGCTAACCCCTGAAGTGTCATTATCCATCATCCCACTTCTTTCCAGCATTTAAATTATTCTAAAGTTATAGCCATGTCAGTCAGAAAGGAGGTTTAAGGATTGGCCATCTGTCCAGAGGTGATTTTGTGCAAACTTTGAGCCATTAAATCTATTATGTCTCGCTAAAAAAAAAACCTCTGCTGGCACATTTCTGCCAAATAACGAAATGTAACCTGCCTAATCCCAGTGAGTAGGATGATTTGAGGCCAAGCAGCTGGATAAGGTATTTTCAGGATGCAAATGTAAAGCCTCTTTTCAGACAAACGCCCATGCATAGAGAAAGGAAGAGAGCGAGAGAAAGAGAGAGAGAGACACAGCGAGAGAGGCTGGATTAATGTGTTGCGCAACAACAAAATTCTATCACCGCTACGGCTGACATTTCCAACCAAACAAGCTCCGAGGAGGAAATTTGACAAGTTGGGATTGAAGGCAGCGCAGATAAGAAGGAAACGAAGGACCTGAAGAGGAAGCCCGTGTCCCTCCCTGAGGTGAGAGTCGGGCAGAAGTCAGAGTAATGAATATGTGAGCAGGGGCGTTTGTCGCCTGAATTTCAAGACACTTTAGTCGGTCAGAGTGTCTGATAAATCTCTTTAGTCGTAAAAGATGGGTCATAGAATGTGTGTGAGTGGGAGTTTCGGCCTTAGCTTCATTTCATTTTTATTTAATTTGGGCTGATTAAAAGGCAAAATGCCACATATTCACTTTTTATGGAATATCAGCATTAATTCACCAATTCATAACAGCAGGATGTGTGTGGATCCGGTTTCAGTCAGGATTTGAGGGGTGCAATTCTTACTGCACAATCACAGTGCCCTCTACTTGGCAAGACTGGAAGTCAAAGAGCATCTCACTGAAAGGTGAAATGTTGAATGCAAACAAAAATGACATTGAGAGCCTGCAACATTTCTACCACTTGCCTGGAAAGAAAAACAGTTCTTAATCAGTTCCCCTCGCCTTGTGACAGGAGGATGGAGAACGATGCATATTAGGTTCACCTACACAGTCCACTTCATCTTAAAACTAATCACTGCACCGACTTGTCTACAGAAAATTACAAACAAAAAGAAAGAGATAGATGGCAATCTCCTTCTCAAGAATAATATGTCTTGTCCTAATGTTAGTATGAAACATTATAAGTGCAGGAATATATGATAAAGATGACATTGCAAAAAAAACATGTCAAATGGTCAAGATAAAAAAACGAGGCTTAAATGGATTATATGGCAGTCATAACATTTTACAGCTTGTATTTTAGTTTATCCAAAAATAAAGCAATTAGGCAAGAAAATGTCTCTAGCTTGGCCTCAACCTTATTTCCTTCTTATTTAGTGACACATTGGACAAAATAAAAATGAAAATCATTCATTAAAGTAGCTAACTTTAGCCATAAATGGGCAAACATAAATCAGCATTTCTTGTTTTATGTTTTACATTTATTTACAGCACTTTGGAAATCTGTATCAAATCATGTGTCCTAAAAGGTAAAGGCAATAAAACTGATTGTTGAAATGTGATTCTGAAAATCTGATTTTCTTCATTCAGTTCACTAAGAATAACATGAAAGCAATTTCAACAGGATACATAACATTAACACAAGGCACATAATATCGATCAAATTAAAATCTATGGTCATTGATCACAAAAAGCTGCATTATGTGTCAAAATCAATACCACTATTTTGTTTAAATGAACCATAACCCCTGAAATGCTGACCTTTACCCTACATATTGATTATCCAACACCGATTGCCTTTCTGGTAATCACTAAGCCTCTGAAGCAACAAGTTACAACTGTATGATCTAAAAGTATAAGTTAATTGATGAAGTATTAATCAACTGAATGCAGCAAATCAGTATTATAAGATGTACAACAAAAGCTATTGGGAATCTTTGCACAAATGTGGTAATGGACATCAAAATATCTTGTAATCTAATTTAATTATTTTTAAAATTATGTAGTGGGCACTACAACTAGGTTACCTTTTTAAACGAGTACTTATTTGGTAACTGTGACAACACTGGTGACTAGAGATCCAAAAGATGTCACCTCCTTCTACAAGAATGGAAAATACTACAAACTATAGAGAGCGTCATTCTGCATCTTCATGTAAAGCCTAAAGTAGATTTCACCTGCAGCTTGCTTTCAGCAAATATGAGACTAATGACAGAGAGCCAGAGGTTTAGGCTGAAAGGTCTGTACAAAAGAAGAATATCTATAAAGTTGAAATTTGAACTTCATGTCATTTATTTTACTTGAATATTTTGAACAAACATGAATGCACCCAATTACAACCAAGAACTGAGGACCGGGTGCCACTATGTTCTCATTTCATTACACCAAACAGAAAAATGTGCACACCCAATCAGAGTTAAGAGATAAAACAATATAAAAAAAAAACTCTCTTTTAGCGATTGGTTCAGGTGTGCACTGCCAAAAGTGAACCTGCTGCCTTAGGACGTAGAGTTTATAGTCATTCAATTGTACGTTTAAAAAATGTACAAAAAAATAAATCTAGCTAATTGATCACCTCAGTTTGTCCGGTCAACATATCAAAACAAAACGGAATACTTAGATGCAAAATGTTTTACTTCTGAAGGGTTGTTCACCATTTTCTACTAAAAAATATTTTGAAGTAAAACAGCTTTAATAGTCTTGATAGACTTTGTTTAACATCATTGTATTCAACAGCCACTTCTATTACGAAAGCCTTCTTTCACAATGGTTTTACTTCCCCCCCCCACCATACATAAGTTGCAAAATTCAAACAACCGGATGTGCAGAATAATATCCACAGAAGAAACGGATAATATACATCGCAAAAACGACAGACTCTAAAAGATTATACTATGTGGCAATCATAACATTTTAGTTTTAGCTTTTTGACTCCAAACAGTTCCTGAGAGGACAAGCTATTACCAGTGCTATCCAATACTGCCCCCTATTGGCAAAAAGTCAAGATAAAACAGTGAATAACATGCTCTTACATCATTTTGTCGCACCACAAGATGAATGAAAATTTAAAAAATGGAAATCTTTGATCAGAAAATGATGTTTTGGTTCCCTGATAATTTATCTGAAGCATTGCAATAAATTGTAATAAGATACATGTACAGATTTGTTCTTCACATTTGTAGGACTGCAAGTTTCTTGGTAGATGACATGCATAATTATGAAAATCTGGTCTCTATAACAACGTGAAACCTCTAAAAACACAATCATTGAAATAAAATTCACTATGTATTTCTGAATGTTTATGTGTAATATAATATCAGAAGGGCTGTCTTCTAATTAAAAGCAGTTCATTATGATTATAATCATTAGCAAGGACGACAGTTGGCATAATAATTACAAATATATCTCCCATGTTCATAATTTTTACTAAAGTCACACAAAAAACTTACATGTTTGTTTTTAAAGCAATGCTAATTATTCCTTCATGACAAATTGATAAGCCATAATAAGTCACGGGAGAGATTTTAGCTTTCACTATTAAATAACACGTTATCTTTCTACGGCGGATACGTGTTGACACATTATGCAGCCGCAAATCCACGTAACGCCACCCTGCCGCCGATACCCACACGGAATTTTCACGGTGGGGATGAAGACAGAGAGATGGTGCAGGCGGAGAGAAAGCACACATCACTGGCTTGGTGGAACTGAACCCCCCGGGGGCCCGGCAGCTGTGAATCGGCGAGCAGAACCCTCATCTCCACAGAGCTCATTAAACCCCACTAATCGTATCTGTTACTGCTGTACGGGGTGGAATAAAAGCAAAGCAGCAGATATGGTATGTGCTTTTCCTGGAGGTGTAGGGTTGTGCACTTCAAAACGCTAGGTGGGTGTGTGTGTGTGTGTGTGTGTGTGTGTGTGTGTATGTGTACGTGTGCACGCGTGTGTTTACATGTGGGTGTATTTATGTATGTTTGATGGAGAAATCTGGCAGTGGTTGACTTTTTCTTTTTTTTTTCCCCTCCCCAACCAATTTTTTTCCCCTCTAGCACAAAACACATCCTCCTTCGAATTTCTCTGCTCAGACTTCCATGAGGTTTCTTCATCTTTCTGTCCTCGTTCTCGTGTTTTCTGTGCTCCGCTTGAAACGACGTTCTCAGCTGCTTGAATGGATTACACTGGCTCTATTTCACTCTCCATGTCAGCAAGAGAGATAACAGAGCAGAATAATCAGAAACAGAATCTGATTCAAAAGGCATAGGCAGGAAAAACACCAACCAAATTATGTTTTTGTGTTCGTCGTGTAAGATCATCTTCTTTGCAATCTGGCCTCGTAAACAAACATAAGGGTCTGTGGAGTTGAAAGGGGGGGGGGAAATCATCATGTTCGCTGCTTTGAAGGCTCTGATTGTTTTTGATTTTGGTCACAAAGCCTTACTTGCCGAAACAGGAAGACTTGAGTACACACACATCCCGGTGCGAAACCTAAGAGTGAATAAACCCGAGTTATGTGAACTGCGTGTATTTGAAAAGCCTCTTCATAGTGAGAGTGGGTGGTCTGAGCGTGTGCCTCTTCAAAACCCATCACTGAAGGAAAAAAAAAATGTTTTTGCTGCTTCTTTTCACTGTCAAAGTTTGGATCTAGGACAGGCATCTGGAGGCACATCTTTGCCTGCACTCATTTCAAAAAGAGACGTTCATTTGTTTGTTATCGTTAATCCCTCGGTGTGGATCCATAAGTTAAACATCGGAAACGCTATGACAGGTTTACTCAGCGGTGCAGCCTTGTTTTCCTACATGGAGAAGGTGATTTTTCCCCCCCACCCAATCTTTTTTCTAAAGCAGAATACAAATTGGATTGCTTGCATCGTCACATTGTAGAAGATTTTTAAAAACGTGAAAGAAATAAAATAATATTTTTTTTTATTGTTTTCTTTTAAAGCCAATAAGTAATTTTAAAAAAATACCTTCCTCACAACAGGAAGCGCTTCCATGTATGGATGATGGTGTAGTGTCAACTCTCCTGAATTTTTTACAGTGCAGACAGAATAAATTATTAGACAAATAAAAAGATCTTCTTAAAAATAATCTCTTCAATGCATGTGGGGTTGCATTTTTTTTGCAACACAGAATTAAGGACAGATTTCTGCCACAAAACTCATTGTTCCAGGAAACATGACTGAGCTTTGTGGAAGTATAATCTCTCCATCTACAAAACAAATCGTCTCCATTGGAAACAAGATTATACTAGACTACAAATCTTGGATTTAAGGAAGGAAACCTCTCAAAAGCAGAGGAAAAAGGATTACTTGTGGATGCTGTTTTTCCTTTTACATTGATCTTAAATACATACTTGAAAATAAGTAATTGCCTGAACCTAAATAGAAAAAAAAGTTTTCAAAATGTCACTTACATTTTAAGAAAACCTTTTATTTTATAATGCTTAAAAAAACACTGGCAAAGGTTAAAGTGATGCTATTTATTCATGTGAACAAGAGGGCAGAGTCTGATTAACACCTGACAAGACAATTCTCTCTTACATTTAGCTGATGTCGCCTCGAGGTTGGAAGCTGCTGTCACAAGGCATAGAAAAAAGAAAATCATCTGCCAGGGTGAAGAGTAAAGGTTTACACTGATTGGTTGGTTTAATCTCACTTTCATTTGGGCTGTTATTAAACTGCAAAATGCAAGTCCTTTTAAAATGTTAAAACTTCAAGAAACACAGCATAGTCCAACTGGGTTCTTATTTTTATGTCTCAGGAAATCTAACAAAATGTGCACTATGCTGCCAAATCTACACAACTCCATGCCATTTATCAACCCATTATTTTTATGTTTCAGATAAACTTTGGTAGACATGTTTGTCGAGTATGTTTTGCTGGTTTTGCTCAGGAGACAAGACTCAGCCAGTGGTGCTGAAAGAAAACATGACTTGGTGCATATTGCTACAGCCTTATCTGATTTTTTTCCCCCTTCTTTTAATTATGTTTATGTTGCAAGTGTTGGTACAGTTGGAGCTTCCTGCCTGCTTGCTCTGCTGGGGGATTAGGTGCAGATCCCATCCAGATTGGCTCTTCCTGTTCAGAGTCTCATCCTCCACATTATTAACTGGATCATCAGCAGTCGGTTCGGCCAATCCCAGAAAAGGCGTCCTTATTAAAATGCTGACTTCCAAACAGCTGTGTTTGTGAACAGATTGCATCTTTGTTGGACTCTTTGATAACTTTTGACTTGGCTGCTGTATTGTCAATCTTTATTTGAGCCAAGAGATTTTGCTTGCTGCCTGGTTAGCTTTGAAATGACCTGCATTTTAGTTCATGTTTCTTGTCTAGCTTTTGTTTGAACTCTATTTTCAAGAGCTGGTGTTGGTTTGAAATCTGGCTGACATTTCAGAGCAGAGTTTAAAAAAATGTCTGAAGGCAAAGTAATTTTAATTATTATTTTTTTATCTAGTGTCAATTAATTACAATGTCGCCAGCATAATGAATGAGACATTTCCTCTTGTATTTTCCACATATTGAAGGGTTCATTGATAGTCATACATTTCCACACATAAAGCAAAACAGAATTAGTCAGAAATTTAATAAAACAACTGAGCTAATCAGGCATAATGGCATTATAAAATCAGGAGCCAGATTCATACCTTCTTATTGATGTGCAGATATAATTCTTGATGTATTGTATTGCTTTGTTTTAACTGCTCATATTTACATAGTTTTCCCATCCAATTTAAAGGCTCCTCGTTAGCTTTACTCCAGCTCCAGAGAGCCCAAACCGAGGCTGCATCTCTTAAATTCCTAACATCGTAATTACTTCATTAAAATTATATTTAAAGTATACGGTAGCATGAGGCAGATGAGAATGTTCAGGACTTCTTTTTTTTATCACAAGACTCTAACCGCAGCTCTCCCATAACCGAACCATAGTAAATGGATACTCTAATTATGTATTTTTGAAGTATTTACAGGGGTTAGTTGGAAAGTTAATGTCCAATACCTTAGTGGATGTTTTTGATACCAAAATAACTCCATCCATACTCCAAAATAAACCTAACCACCATGGTCCAATTAGCAGTAGATTGCCTTTTAATCAGTGTAGTGTGTGGTGGGTAACAATGGCCTTACATATGAAACACTAACTGCAGCAACTCTGTGGCTCCACCACATACATGACAGCATTTAGTCATGGTGAAAACAATCTAATGATGTTGCAAGCATTAGAATAGAAAAAAGGGGGTCTCAAGTCATTTTTAAGGAATGGTTGTTGTTGGTTGTTCTGAATGTTTCAGAAACTACGAGTTTGATGGAACTTTACAATCATCCCTTCAGTTTACAAAGAACGCTCCCAACAAAAGTTGTATGGACAAAAAAAATCCCAAAGTCAAAAGTCAAGACAATCGCCATGCTCATACCAGATGATACAGAGGGAACAGAAGCTCAAATAACCACTTGTTACAACCGAGGATGCAGAACACACAAGACATGAAAATGGACCACAGTAAGAGCAGACTGGTGTGCTCAGTGCCAAATTTCACTTTGGGAATTTAAAAGGAAAACATCCTGTCTTGGCATGTATTCCCCTGTCTGACATGTTTCTAAATCAAAAAGACAAGATCTGAAGATTGCCCTGCGACAGACTGGCGACCTGTCCAGGGTGACTCCGCCTCTCGCCCAGAACGTCAGCTGGAGAGGCACCAGCACCTCTCCTGACCCCACTAAGGAACAAAGGATGTAAAGAAAATGGATGGATGGAAGATCTTATGATTTCAATTTCCCACCTAGGTAGCCAAATAATTAGCAAAAATAAACAGAAACTAGGTCACGCTGTCAGTTTCACTTCTATTTGAATCTGTCAGAAAGTTTACCTTCATTAGCATAGACAACATTTGCAGAGTGATTTATGTAATGTTTTTATTAGACAATTGTTGCAGTGTTTCAGTAGCAGTTGCCGTTGTAGCACAAAGTCGATAAACTAATAATCAATTATAATCAGTCAAGTGTAGCAATATGAAGCAATTTCACAAAATGGGTCTTCACACAGAAGAAGCAATCAGTACTCAAAGTCTAATAACTTGCAGTGCAATAAACTTCAAACAGTTCGGTACAATTCTGTCAACGATGATATTCAATATTTTCAAATTAACTATTACTGACAGCACTGAAACTGTAATGTGCCCAGAGCACCTTTGACTAGCTTAGCGATCACATAAGGGTTGCAAACAGTCACACATAAGCTGCCCACCACTGGGGGAAAAAAAACATTGCATTAAGTAGTTTTTAAAGATGTAATCAATGGCTGGAAAAAGACCAATATTTGAGGTAGAACATTCTGTGCTTTAAGCAACAAGGGAAATTCATTTTCATTAAAGCTGGCCGACGTCAGGAAAAGAAAACATTACAGCATTTCTGACAAGACAATGAAGAACACTGGCTTAGTTTGGTTTGTGTTGTGAAACAGCTAAATGTGTATCGAGCAAACTTGAATTAGCTGAAGTCAAATGAACATGACAACATGATACCATTTGGAAATTGTTCTTATAAAATGGTGTCCTCAGCCTTATACATGAATCTTACCGACCAGGTTAATGAACAGCTTTATTACTTTATGCGAGGCTTCAGTCAGCTTTGTGTGACTTTTCAGCCTGCTGTGCTGTGCCAACATCCCACCTCAGCTGGAGTGAGATAACTCCCTGAGGCAGTGAGACCTCTAAGATAATTACAGCAGAAGGTGTTGAGCTTGTACACAAGAAAAAAAACATTCCACTAAACGTGGCTTTATGACAGCATTTGCTGGAAGATTCCTACCTACATTATGTAATAATTAATTCATGTTTAATACTTTAAATGATACAGATGTAATATTATGCTGTATAGTCGCATGTATAATGGCTGAAAGACCTACACAAGTTTCACAATAAATCAAATAATCTGTGGGGATTTGTAGGATTTTGGTGCCACTGTACAAAGTTCTCCACCTCATGTTCCAGATACCACTGTTGGGGTGATTGCTTTACTTCAACCTCTTTATACTTTGCCTTGTAATCGTGTGTGTACAGATTTAAAGACTAACTCTTTATCACTCCTCGTCGATCCCTCGTCTCACAGAGGGAAGCTCAGCAGAGCTGGATCATCTGGAATGTAGAGCAAAGGCGCCTGAAGTGAGGATTTGAAGGAAAAGGACGAGGATTGACGTGACTGGCAGGGGAATTGTGAAACTCCTGTAGTATCATCCACCTGCTACTGAAGATTAATGGAGCTAAACAAGAAGCCCTTGCAATTTAACTTCAGAAACTGATGAAACACCATGAAGGCCAGTGGTGATGTTTGGTGCTCAACTCTGAATTACTAATTCAGAGTTTTTATGTTCTTTTTAATACAAAAAAGAAGGAAAGCTCTCTGTTGCACTGCTTATTTCTGGACTACAACTTTTTTTAAAAATTGCATACAACTATGCAAGTTAGCAAGCTTTAACTTGTAAAAAATTTTCCATAGACACGCTGGTAATGTCTGACCTGAACGGTGACTGCAGGGAGAACAGCCTAAAAGGTTAAAGAAAACAGGCATAACATGTATGTTTGAACAAATTCTCAGTAGATGCCCCAGCAGATGTGACTCCCTGCCTGCTAGTTAACATCGAGTCCTGGCAGTTTGTGGTCTGCTGCTGCGCGACACCGCAGGCCGACAGAATAATCAGAAGAGACCAACAGAGGCGGCGAGTTTTGTACACGAGGCGGCCACTGATGTCAACAGAAATCAAGGCACGATGTCGCATGGTGTTTTGATGGAAGGACCTTCTTTTCTTACAGCAGGAATGCAGATCATGATGCTGGAAGTTTCACCAACATATGCCCTGTATTTAAAATAATATTTAAAATAATTTAAAGCAGTTCTCAACATAAATACAGTGAGTTGACAACAAACTAAAGATGCAATATTTCATACCAACTTCCCCAGAAATCTGTGAAGGGTTTCCTTCCGCAGACTTTTGGGTAAGTCACTATAATGCCGTAACAAACATTAGAGTGTAGAGGAACATCTAATATTCAGCTTCCCCTCTGTATCCTCATCCCTGCAGGGCTGACTTTTAAAAGTAGGATGGACTTCAAAAACAAAATGGAACCTCACTTCTAAGGCCTTAATGAAATTTAAACCGTGCTTCAAACATCAAAAAAAGCAGAAATCTGTGAATTGAATCGGATATCAGTCACTTCAAAGAGACGCTGGCACTAACGAATCTCATAAAATGCCGTTTGTCAGTTTTATTTCGCCCACAGATATGCAATCTCAAAACTCGCACTTATTAGTTCTCCTGGAAGCAGGACATCACTGAGCCATACAGATGTTTGCTTAGGTCAAAAGATAAATCCAATATAAAACTCAGAGGAAATTACTATTACGTGGTTACAGGAAGGTAAAACATTGCAGTGATTCTTTGACAAGTTTCCCCCTCGTTGCCGTCTTTAATTTAACATCTTGATATCATTGCATTGTTCTCGTTGTCTATTGCTTTGTGTTTGTTCAGTTACCCTGTCATGTCTAATGCATTTGTGTCCAGCTTAAACTTTTCTGTGATCATCATTATCCTGTGAAGTACAACGGGATTTAGATTGTGCTCCAACACCAAAAGGTTTTGCTCCTTGCTGTCATGTTGTGTAATGCAAAAAACACAGCTAGGGCAAAACCTCTTATGGCTGCAGACTCAGGCACCAGTCTACCCTGGATGGGCTGCACTGAAACAAATTTCGTTGTGCATTTGTACGATGAAAATAAAGGCCAATTCTGATTCCTTAAGTAATTCCAAAGAACACACCCCCCTAACAAGTACAAATTACAGTACAGACTTAACATTCTTCAATTATCTTTCACTACAGGCCAAACGGTTTGATGCATTTTCACATTGCTGTAGACTAGAATATCTTACTTGAGAATCAGTAATAGGTCTCCAGACATTAATATACACTTACTCCATCATCAGACTTTGCTTTCAATATTTTGTACCTTTTACTCAGTTTACCTTTGATTACAAATTCATGTAGCCAGACAACTGTTGAATGAATGTCAAGTAAAAAAACAAACAAAACTAAACAAACAAAAAAAATCGTGCCATGTTTTAGAGTTTAGTGGATTTACAGGAGCTTAAACCTCAGTGTAAGTACAAAAGCAAATCAGCTGGCATATTGCAAATATGTTGCACTGATGTTAAGGCTACCAGAGTTAAAGAGCAAAATCTAGGCTATAAAAAATAATTACCGTATAAAGCAATTCTGATAACTAACTGACTGTATAACTTTTGAAATTTGCTGCTATTGAAAGCTATAGCAATTAAACTGCATTATTTTGTAGTTTAGCTACAGTAGTCATAATGCACAAATTCTGACCAGTTATGGATGGATGTAGACTGAATAAAAAATAGCCAAGATAAGATTTTGCTTTTAAATATTGAAGCAGACATCATTGATGGTTGTAGAAGCTGCACCTTGAAAAACTGCACATGAGCGGATGAAAAGTTATATCTGCACAGCAAGGTATGCTAAGCTGCAATTATAGCAAAGCAATTTCTACACCTTCAACATCACATCTCCACACTGTCAAACATCTCTTTTATGGCCTCCGTCGTCCCGAAGATAAAATCTGTAAGCTTATTTCTTGCCTCACTGAACCCAGCCTCCCGCCAATGCTCCCTCCTGGGAGGAGGCATTGAGACAGAAATCTCCATAACAATTTTAAACACGTGTAATTTGTATTCAGAATGACCCCCGTGTGTGACAGGCTGAGCAAACATCCAAACCTTATATTAGAAAACAGCTCGGTGGAAGATAGAAACGGGATGAGGCAGCAGAGGGGCTGCCTGCTGACTCCTCAGTCGGGTTTCCTTTCGCAGTTTGCTCATTCATCTGAAGGTTAATAGAAACTCGAGTTGTACAATTCTAAGATCTTAAAGGGAAAGGGTGACACGTTAAATTCTCTGACCGTGCCAGGTGCGCCATAGAAATGAACTTCAGTGACTTTTTTTTTTCCATCAGAGGATGACAATAAAAGTAGCTTTCCTCGCACATTCTTGCAAACATCCCGATACAAACATTTGCAAGACTTCAAGGTTTTAACTATGGCTTGTTGGACACGACAAGCAGCTTCTAATTTGTCGGATTTTGATTGGATTACATTTCTGATACAAGTGCAATATTGTTTTGTTTTTTTTCTTTTTTACCTCGTGAAGATAACTCAGCCAACTGGTGCAGATGGATGATCTGCATTCATCCTTGTTTATCTTCTCAATCAGAGGCTTAGACAAAATGTATGTCTGAGGATGTTGCATAACTATTTTACTGCTTTCTAATAAACTAAGTTGATTCCATACATGGGGAAAAAGTTATTTTTATGATTATTTTACAATGTTTCACCAAGTCAAAAGTCTCCTAACCATGAAAGTAATCACTACAACTGTCATTTTTGGAAGTTAATCAAGCATTATAATCTCAAAGTCAAAGATTCTTAGTCATGTGAATTATGTTTTCTCACAAAACTGAATTTATCTAAATAATATGCAAAATGTGAGCTTAATGCACATCAATATTTAAGTAAGATGGGTTAGAAAAATGTATCATCACAATCAACTGATTCCATTGAAAACTTACCCCAGGGGGAAAAAAAAAATCAAATAACTAAAAATGTGAATCATATAAATAGAAAAGGTAATAACGGGAACCAGATTGAGTACGCAGTCCAACCGCACAAGCAAAGTTCCTGCAACGTGACTTCTTCCACATGATTAGCAACACCAGCAGCGTGAAGCTAATCTCTAACTGCAGGAAAGCCCACCGGGTAAGGAGGTGTGAGGAATCTGAGTTAGTTTGCTGGAAACATAATATAAGTGGCAGAAGGAGAGGAATTAATCACTTCAAAGACGACCAAAATATGTCCAACACCTGCAGTGGTCATGCATTAAAACTTCAAATCTTGCTCACCCCTTCCTGAGCGCCGGTTCACCAGCAGCTTTCAGAGCTGCCGAGAGGACATTTGAGGAACATAGTTTATGTCTTTTAAACAAAACCTGTATTATTAGTTCCTCCGATTTTTGAATCTGAGAATGTTTATAAGAGAATGCACCAATTTTAAATGCAATTATCAAAGATGTACGAGTATGAGAAGCTTCTTGTATAGTAAAACATTATCATCCACTCTCCCCAACTAAGAAAGCTTTCTTCAAATGAGATCAAATATTTTTTCAAACAATATTGTGTGCTTTTGGGTTTTTATCATGTTGAAATGTAAAAATTTTGTTCCAAAATTTACTGATATTTATCAATTTATCCATCTTAACAAAAATATCTAAAAAAAAAAAAAAACAATGCAATTTCACTATGGATGTAAATTCTTTGAATCGACTTTAGTGTCAGAGAAATGATAATTTTTCAGGAACCAAAACTTGTTCAACTACTGGTAGGACTTGTTTCATATTCCCAGTTCATCTGCTCCTGTGTCCTTTGAGCCAAAGCATGATGACAGAGTTATTTTAGAATATGGAAAGACAAAAATAATTGAAAGCAATTTACGTAATTGTTTCCACCAGCTTCACACAACCAAAACACAAAGATACAGAAAGGGAAAAGCACCGCAAGGGAAAGATAATTAGTGTCTGACATTAATAGCATTACATGCCAATTTATTTTCAAGCTAAAAGAAGGTTAATGTCTAAAATTTGGGCCAACAGATGAAATAAGCCCTGAAAAAAAACAACTGGAAGGTGGTTTGAAAATGTCACAGCCAGGCGATAAGAGATTTTTTTCAATTGCAGAAACGGGGTTCCTCTTTAATTAGCTTTTAAAATGACACGTTGACGGTTTTCTTTAAAGACCGAATCTCTGTTATTTCTACAACATTACGACAAATTTAGACCCAGTCGTTGCTGTAAGAACACATTCTTCTGGACTGAATCGACTTCGCAAAAATATACAAGCGGCGATGGGGAAATTAACTTTAATTGAGCTCTTCAACTACTTTGGAGCCAGCAAAGGTAATGCTCCTCCAACAAGCAGGAGCTGCTGAGGGGTTTCTGATGGCGCATCACAACGCTGAACGCAGAATAAATCACACCACCGGTGGGGAGTTGGAGAATTGAAGCTGGATTACGCACCTGGCTCTGCCACGTGAATAAGGTTTTATGAGAAAGGGAAAATTTAGTCAAGAGTTTGTTCTGCCAGGAGACCATCAGAAGGATGTTAATATTCAGGTCTTCAGGCGTATACAACACTCGTTAAATGAATTTTCTCCCTGCGGCTCAAGGAGGACTTTGCATCAGGGTGAGGGACTTCAGATTCAATCATGGGTGACAGCCAAAGCTATCTAGAAAAAAATATATATTAAAAAAAACCTCCCTCTAATAATTACTCTTCTAACTTTTAATGTTGTGGCTCAGCACTGTTGTGGATTAGTCTCTCAACAACTGTGTTACACCATAAAAAGCTGCTAAAAATAGAATAAAACATCCATCTCTTATTCAAACACTTTGCAGCTCGCTCACTTCTTTTCTTGCCCCTCTTCTCACCGCTCTCCTTCCTCTCCCCTCCCCGTCTCACACATCCCAAAAAAAAAAATAAAAAAAATTGCAGCCATGCCGCAGAAGCTTCAAAGAGCATAGATAAGTTGGGGTAGCGCAGGAGCGACTGTAATTCAGCACAACACATACAATGGTAATGCCAGTTTCATGAAGCAGAGAGTGGCGTTTCAGTTTAAATCCTCCTCACTTAGTGAAGATGCTCCAGAGCATGAATGTTTAAGTCCCTGCAAACTTTGGTTGTAATATTTGAAAGCAGCATAAGGAGTGTCTGCAAACTCCGTTAAGTTCTGTGAAAACAAACGCTTTTGAAAAATTGTGCACATGGCTTTTTGTACTTGATGCTAGACCAATAAGTTAGTTTTGCCTCATAATATATATATTTTTTACTTTACAAGTAAAGCAGAAACAGTAAAGCAAAGATATGCGGTCAATCCCTGATGTTTGATTTTCTTTTCCATTTAAGGTGGACTGAAAGGCCAAATGAAGGCCTGCGTTTTCCAGCAACCTAAACATCAACCTGAAATAAGGCCGTTAAATATTGATGAGAGCGTTAAGAAAAAGCAGTAGGGATTTAGCTCATTTTGACACCGTCTGATAAATAAACTGTAAACGTGTTTCAGCAGGACTAAGAAAAGGGAAAACATTTCTGCACCGCAGCGGATGAACTCGCTGAGTAGACACAAGCTTGCAATCACTTAAATCTGCAGCAAACCTCCAAGAACCACAACATTACTCGGCGTTAGATCAGCCAGTGGTGCCTTTTACTGTAGTAAAGTGGCCCCAGGAAACCTTTTTCAAACTTAAAATATAAAGAATGATTGAGTCAATTCCTAAAAGCATAGAGAGATGGAAGAATATACTCATTACCAGACACCCTATACACCCTAATCCCTACCACCATGATGTTGAGATGGATGCATTTCTTCAGCTGAGACATAAAACTGGTATCAAACAGTAGTCTATGGGAAGGTGGAGGAAGCTAAAAATCATGGAAACACTGGAAAAAACCTTGTTAAAAAGTTGAAGATTTATGCTGGAAACCAAATCTCAACAGCAACCATGACCAGTCAAACTGTAAGTCTAAATCCAATCAAGAATCTGTGGTGAGAACTGAATAAAACTGCTGTTCACGGTCATGTAATCTGAGAGAAAAGCTGGTAGAGGAATATCCCAAAAGACTTCCAGCTGTAATTGCCCCAAAAGGGAGTTCTACAAGAAATTAATTAAGGGGGACTGAATACAAAGAAAAGCAACACTTCTCAAATGTTAAACTGTAAATCTTTTCCTTCACATAGACAGACATGGGCCACTTTGTGTTCCATCAAATTAAATCTCAAGGTGGGTTGTGGTTGTAATGTGAAAAAGATCAAAACCTATGAATACTTTTGCACGGTAATATTTTTTAAGTCCTGCTGCAGCTTAATCTTAACGTCTGTCAACTACAAAAACACTTCAAACCTCCCTTCCAATAAATTAGACAACCTCCCCAGCTCAACAAAGCATGAACATTAAGAACACCGATGATAAATTTAGCAGGATTACTCCATACGGGTGTATTATTGCACTCCGTGATTTAATGTACTGTGTGATTTTTGGGGGGGGGGTTTCCCCTCTTGGTTTTATGTCAGACCTGTGGCTTGTGCAACCAGGCTGAGATCAAAGGATCACAGTCAGAAAGAAAGTGAGCACACCGTCCGCCAGCGCACACATGTTCACACCTGACATCTCTCTCACAGCCTATCAGCACCAACACATCAACGTGTCACTCTGCGTTACTCTGAAACTGAAGCAGAAAATACAAAACCCCGAGCGTGTGAGGAATCCACGTACAGCTAAAGTGGAACTGTGTTCTTTATGATGACAAGATTAAACAATGTTGGGAGAACTGAGCGATGAATCCATCATAAGCTTCTAAAAAAAGAGAGAGAGAAAGAGAGAGAAGAAAAGATGCTTCTTTTTGCAGAAAGTGGGACATATTTAACCGTTGCCTCCCTAAATACCTCCGTTGCGTAACATTTCCACTTGGTATAATCTACCTTGAACAGTAATTAATTAGAAGTGACACCCAGATCACCTAGAAGCCTGCTTAGACCACGCATACCGCAAATCTCAAAACAAACAAAAATGCACCATTTGTTTGAAAATGTTCGGTGTGTATCAACACTTACTGGCTTGCATCAGCTGACCCTGGCGCCCAAACACCTGAGAGAAAGGGCTTCGACTGCAGGTGAGCGTCTCCTCCATGGCCGATCCTTCTTCTTTGGAGTGCACCGAAGGTCAGCTTTCCACACCGGAGTAGTCTTCTCTCTCTTTCTCAGCTGATCTGCCTCTGAAGTCTCTTCACGACCTCTTCCTACGCCTCGCACAGAGAGGATATTTGGCTTCTTCAGTTGCCTCTAAGCTGACTGCAGATCAGCGGCTCGTCCGGTCGCCTCCTATGCCGTTGAGAGTTGTGCGCTCTTCTTCGGCTGACGGGAGATCTGTGTGTTGCGCTCGCTCTCTCAGCCTGCTCATTAAAGCTCCAGTGTGGCGCTGCTTCAGATGGAGAGCACAGCGTGAACAAAGCAGGAGAGGGGGATAGAGCAATGAGAAGGAGAAGCCTGCTGCAGTGAGAAGACAGACTCGTACCCCTATGATGAAAGTGAGAGCAGTGATCACTGTGTGTATAGATGTATGCAAGTGTGTGTGTGTGTGTGTGTGTGTGTGCACCAGTGTTAGACCCTTCTGGTGCCAGTTTGCTCTTTTCCTAAAACTACTGGACTGCTAAAAAAAAAAAAAAAAAAAAAAAGAGCGGTTGCCCCCCGTACTGTTATCGTCTGTAGACTCCATTTGTAATGGAGCAAAAAGTAGTTTCCAAATGATGATTTCATTTTCTAGTAGGGGGAAGAAAAGCTGGCCCGACTAACCTTGGCTCTATGTGAAAAAGTAATTTCCTCCTAACCCTAACCGAGTAATTGTGCCACCCTTGGTTTTTTATGACACTGTGGAGGAATTTTGGCCCTCTCATCTTCGCAGAATTGTTTTGGTTTGACCACATCGGAGGGATTTTTTGCATAAATATCCTACAAACTAGTTTTAGTTGTTTTGAGCTATTTAAGGTGGGTTTGCAGATATGTGAAGCTTTGCTGCCAAAGTCCTGATGGTTTGATATTCTCTTTATTGACTTCCCATTAGAGAACAGACTTTAAGTTTCCTTCAGATACATGCTTGACTAGTTATACAAAGATAACCAGTCTAATCATCTTTGTGTGAAATTCAAATTTGTTGGGTGATCTAAAACATTTAAATGTGATGAAGAATAAATGGAAGAAATCTGTTAAGTAGATTGTTTTTACACCATCTTTTAAATCAATTCCTTTAAGTTGAAATGCAGATGAGAATAGAGATGATTAAGACCATTGAAACAGGTTTATAAACTTTGTAAACCTGTTTTAATGGTTTACAAAGTTGTTTTAATATGCGCCCAAGACAACCGTAGCGTTCTCTCAGTTTGAATTGAGGAACACATCCAGAATTGTTTTCCGAGAGCTAAATCTCTGCGAACTAAATTTGCTTCAGAACAGTAAAGCTCCGTTCTTTCTCCCAATTTCTACCATGCAACCCTACTTGAGGATAATCTTCCAAAAATAGACAGAGAAGACAATGAATCTCAGTGTTTCATTCACAGACTCTCATATGCATTAAGGATCAATATAGCATCTTGCTAAAGCAGGCACAAAAATATGCTTTCTCAACTACCTCAACAAGAAGAGAAAAAAAACAGGATTTTGCACAAACAAACTGAACCATGGACACAAGAATCAGTTTCAAAGCAAAGGGGCCAGTGGATCATTAAAAATGGATCTGCATCTTTTATTAATGTTCCTGTTACCGCAACTATTCTGCTCCCACATTAATGGCACTGCAGAGGACAAAAGGAAATAGTTCCAAAGTCTTTTTTTCACCGTGGTTTACCAGCTTGGCTTCACCGCTTTCACATAGTGAAAACTGCCAGGAGGGTTTGCATCAGTCAAAATTCATGCTAAGCAGCTCAAGGTACTGTGGAAAGGCAATAAAACAAAGGCAACTTTTCAAAGAGAGAAGAGAAGCTACCAGAGGCTATTCTGCTCATGTTTGTGTCGAAAAGAAAAGTGAGGGTTTTCGTTCATCGCTCTGTTGCACAAACTCTGACAGAGTATCGTTTTTGATGGAAGAACTGCTATGATAGTGTTCATCAATCACTAAAATTTAAGCAACATGCTTTGGTTTTCCACAGAGAAAAACAATCCATCCAACTCAAGCACTCGTTGGGTGAGAGGCGGGGAACAACCTGGCCTGGAGAGAACCAGTTCCTTCTGCTACACTTTGCTTTGTACCAAGGGTTTGTGTTCTCGACTGACTGGAGGCTTCCTGGAGGCGTGGACTGGGGTGAGGTTTTAAATTTTGCCCGTTAGGTAACATTTGAATGTGAATGCGCCAGTTCTACGCCATGAAGCCAACCAGAAATTGCCTACGAAGTAAACAACCATCCTCCACTGCGAAGGAGGAAGTGCTGACTGAATGGCTTTGTTCACTTCCACCTCTGCTAAAACTACAGGCGGACTACGATTCTAAAACAGAGCAGAAAATCAACATCATTGTGCACAACTTCTTCTGTTTGCTGATCTGCATGCTAGAATCTCTACTGGATGCAACCCGAGTTAAGGAGAGAAAGACCAGAATGTTATGGAAGCAAGAACTTTTTAGAGCTGAATTGCACGAGAAGGCAATGGCCAGGCTGGGTAGACCCAGGACAGGGCAGCAGCCAATTAACCCAACAGTCTTTTCTTTTCAACAGGGTACCCAAAACAATGCACCCATACATGCATGGATAAGTATGCAAATTTCACACAGAAAGCCAAGATGAAGAAAACTGCACCACCTGTGCACTCTGCAATTCAGAAATAATTTACTAAAAATCAAGTTTCAAAATGCCACGTCTTTCAAACTCCTTTGACAATGGTTGTATAATGGCTAATAATAACTCCATTTTGTTGCCTTTACTTCTGGGCTCTTCTACAACGAGATCACATGCACGCGACATCGTCACACCATGGTTATATCTCACTGCATTTCTGTTTGTCATTCAACCCTAAAATGGTTTAAGCATGATGAAATTAACAAGTTGGAGATGAAAGGTTTCTCATCAGACTTGGGGGATAGATGTTTCTGTTTTGTTGCGGATCATCACTGATCTCGTGTCCTCACTTCCTTTCATAATTTCCTGGGAGAGTTCAACGTCGCCGCAGGCAAAAAAAATCCTACGCTGGTTTTTTGGGGGGTGAGTGTGGGGGTGGTTGAGCATGCAAATGTAGCATCGCGGTTTGAAGTTCCAGCTCAGCTTGTGAGCTCTGGGAGATCGTCTACCTCCTGGCTCTGGATTGTCACTGTAGGCGCAGTGGCACAGCTCAAATTCATGTGTCAGAAATCAGACAGCAAACTCCCTCTTACCCAAACAAGTGCACCACTGAAATAACACCTGGTGAGTATAATGCCTTTTAAAGCACAATCACAACAAATCCTTTAAAACTCAGCATTTACCAGTCTCTACTTTTCCTCACTTCAAGAACAAAGCAGGCCTCTCAAGTTATTTGGATATAGCAGAGAAAAAACAACAACAACAAAAAAGAAATAAAGTCCAAACCCCCTTGTGATTATATATTGTGAAAGCACTAACAGCGTTTAAAGAGTAGCGGTCTGAGCTCCACCAGAGGGGAGAACGAATCCAGAAGCTTTTCGACAGATCACACAGTAAATTAAAGCAGCTACGTTTGCTGCTGCTGCTGAGTTCAGTGCTTCTGCATTTTATCGCAGCTACCACCATGACACAAGAGGATGTGGCAATTAAAGCAATATGTCAGCACCCCTGACACTTGGAGTTACCTTCTCTGAGTAATAAAGAATTGTGGGGGAAAAAAGGATATTTTATTTAAACCCCAGAGGTTTGTCTGTAGTGATGGTTGATTTGCATTGCTGCCTGGTCTCCAATTAAAGCCACATTCTCTCACAGTGATGCATGTTGCTGAACAATTACACTTAAGCAGAAATTACCTTCTCTGCAATGATTTAACCGTGTGTGCAAACAGAAAACACACAAACCTCGCCGCTGATGGACAGACAGTCAGGAACAGCAGTCTGCTTTGAGGGAATTAGCCATATACTATCATGACTCAATTACAACAATTTCAAAATCAGCATTAGTTTTAAAAAATCCTTTAGGCACTTAATGCGCGCAGAACCTCTTGTGATGTTGACAGGCTTAAAAACTCTTGTCAGTGCTACAACTGGAACTTTGCTAAATGTGCATTAAACTGAAAGCACAGAGGTTCCTTACATGTCATTGTGAATTTAATGCTTAATGTTGGATGTTCTGCTTTGTTCCATCATGTCAGCTAATGGCATTTTGAAGCTAGTTTACGCATGTTTGCATCCCATCAACATGAAGGCATCGGGTGGGAGTTTTAAAGTCGTTACTCTTCAGAGTTATTTTACATGCTGCTGTCTATTTAGATGTATTCCAAATTTACATGATTAGGTTTTTTTGTCCTGTAAGAACTTCTGGCAACTACGCGTCATTTCAAACAAATTGCATTTGAACCGTTATGCAAGGCTTGGGTTTTTAAAAGGTCAGAACACTCTTGAAAAAAGTTTTTAAATATCAAGTCTTTTAAAAATTAGACTGAAAGACATCTTTAAAAACCACTGACGAATGTACGGAATGATGAAATGTGGTACAAGACCTTGCAAAACACTTCATCGTTCTAATCTAAGCCTTCAATTTGTTTCAATTGAATTATTTATTAGACTGCCAGACAGAACACAATAAAGAAAATGTCTTTTTTACAGGGACTGTAAAACACTGTGTTCATCTAATAAACTCCTCCCTAACAAGGATCCTTGGAGCATGATGCTGCTTCTGCCGTGTTTTGCACGGTTATTGATGTTCGGGGTAATATATGAAGGGATAATGGCCTCATTGCAAAGATATAATTAAGAATATTTATTTTTATCATTTGAATAGAGAACCGTCTAAGACTTGGGTCATTATTTTAGGAAGGTGGCGACATGGTATGTCTGTTGTTTAAAGCTGGACAGAGGAAAGTCCAAATTAAGTCATTAATAAATCCAGCACAAAATGCAAAAAATGAAACCTGGCAAACTGAGAATTCAAATTGTTCTGAAAAAAATTTGCTCTTTGAGGCAAAGTCATGTCAAAGTAAGTGAAAAACATACCTTTATCTGTACACAGTGATCTAAACTCTGGGTTCTCTCTCCGCTTTTCTCACAGGTTCTCTGTGCAGCCAAAACCAGTCAGATAAGGCCACATTGCAAAATTTACTCGTGTGGGTTTGAACAAAGACAAGAGTGTGTGGTGGGAGGAATTGTAAACATATGCAGAGGCTAGAAAGGCTAGCAAGTGGGCAATAGCATTCCCGTGTTTTACAAAAGCAGCGTCTTATACTGCATCTAAAATAGTATACATTATGCTACATTAAACGCGTTGCAGTAAAAAACACAAATCTACGTTTCTTGCAAACTAAATTTGAGAAACCTGGGACTCCTCTCACTCAAAATGAGAAACCCGGTTTTAAAAAGTGTTTTTTGTTTGTGCGTTTCCCCAAATATTTTTCTCATACAGCAAGAGATTCATTTTTGATCATGAGAAAAGGTGCATGATGGATTAGTTTGTTGTAGAACAATTTAGATTTCTCAGCACTGAAGCAAGAACGCAAGTCTTCTGTAAGGAAAAAAAAAGTACTACTTTCCATTTCTTGCAGCTCTTTGGGATTTTGCTTTGCTCTTTTGCCGCATGGAACTTGTCTCTTTATTTAAACAGAACCTCAACCTCTGCCCCAGAGTACACCAGCAAAACAAAAATTAAGCAACTATCTTGGTAAATAAATCTTAGTGGACAGTCAAAGGTCAAAGGGTTGCAATTCAGTCATCAGAAGCAAAATATGTGCACACAAATTTCAAACAGACTCCAGGGAACACATTTGATATTTTTACAGACTTCATCCTGTTCTCACATCCTGTTTTTTCCCCTCTTTAAAATGGTCCTTTTATGTTGAACTCTTTGGAAACAAAAGAGATAACATGTTTTTAAAAAGCGGCTCTCTTGCAGGATTCTTAATCGCTTTGCAGGAGAGCGAGTGACAGCGAGTTGGACCGTGTTCGCTCCTGTGTTCAGCTGAAATTGCCTCCCTCATTGTTTTGTCTTTCGTCAAACACCAGCATTAAGTGAAGAAACAGCGGCATCTCACCACACATCGGCTTTTTAAAAAAGAGAAGAGTGAGGAAACACCGCCCCCGTCTGGCCATCATGTACCTTGTTGTAATATACCGCTAATTTTATATAATAGTTGTTTTAAAAAGTGAGTACGGATCAAAACATTTAGTTTTCAGTATATGAAAAAGCAATGTGGACGCTGGAAATTCTAATCCTAAGCAAAGCATTAAACATTTGTAATGACTACATGGGAAGAAGGAAAAGGGAATAACTGTTCATTTTTCAGCAGGTTTGTCTTAAACACTCAACTCAGACGTTTTGGGCTTTGTTTGTTTTTTTCTAAATGTTGAATTTTGTTGGCCATCACTTACCAATAATTTGGCTTCATAAAAGTGTCTTCTGTCCGTGTTGTTCACCAACCCTGGTCCTCAAGGCGCACTGTCCTGCGTGGAGACGTTTCCCCGATTTTGACACACCTCACACCTCATTGCAGTTCAGCAAAACCCTGTTAATCAAACGTGTTGAAGCAGAGGGACTCCTAACACCTGAATGTCCAGAGTCCTCAAGGGTCGGTTTTATGCATGTTTTAGTTCTCTTTCCGGTAGTAATGCTGCGTTCCAGTTACCTCGGAAGTCGGATGATCCGAGGTAACGGTGTTCCAATTAAGACGGAATTTCATCATGACGAAGTACCTGCTACAAAGATAATCTTAAGCTTTATTTTCCACAAGCAAACACCACTTCTAGTTTGTTCAGTGTAGAATTGGAGGCGCTACATGCAATGAGTGTCTTTATGTGTCCACAAAATCTACGTTTGGTGCTAGGAGCGGCTTTATTGAAACACAAAGACGACATTAGGTCTTAACCGGGAGTTGCTCCCAGTGGGGAATCTGAGCTCGGATAGAGTTCCAGTTGATTTTTCCTAATGGGAAATTGGCCATTAGGAAGCAGCGTAACTACCTACTAGGCCAATGTTTTGCTCAGGCCTGCTAACGAGCCATCATTTGATTCAGCTGTGTTAAAACAGGGAGATAACTACAGGATGCATTTTTTTTTATCTCCTCGAAGGGTAGTTTTCTATTTTCTTCCACATTTCCACTTTTGCTTTTTATATTAGAGGCTTTGAAATATTTGTACTTCTTCAATTAGGTTCACCACTCCAATAAATGTTAATTCTTCTAAATATTGTTAGGAACTATCCACCTTACTCAAATCATAGACAGATGGACTATATCCTTTTGAGTCTTCATCTTTAAATAATGTATTTTTTTCACCATCAATAATGTCTATGACTAAATATATCTGCTACGATTTTGGACACACTCATTTCAACAAAAGATTTAATCAGAATAAGTAGCTTGTACATTTTGACTTTTGGTTATAAGTCGCACTACTTTGAACCCAGCTGAGTTAGATGCTAATCCACATCAAAGAACATTTTCTTAACAGAAAATCACTTCAACTTGTTCTCAGTTGATGCTCAATTTATTTTTAACACTTGCTTGAAAAAAAAACAACAGCAACTTTAGTGCAAATCAAACAGGAATTATTCAAGAACATGATTTTAAGTTATTAATAAATATACATGACTCAATTTACATTTTTTAAATGCTACAAGCACGTTTCACAGTTCAGCATCTGTCTCCCAATCTATTCTGTACATCCAACAGGTTTCAGTCAGAACCAAAGAAACACCAGGCCAAAACAAAAAACAAAAAAGAAATTAACAGATACAGAGACTTTTATCAAGTTTCAGATTACAAAATTAATATTTAAATCTCACACAAAATAATTACCCTGTATAGCAGTTATTTTTCCAAACCTTTAGTTGATATAAGAAACAAAATCTTACATAAAAACAAATACTATTTGATTTAGGACACTGTGCAACAAATTATATATATATATATATATATATATATATATATATATATCACACAAGAATATCATCTCCCAGCCAAAAACAATTTTTGAAAGTACGGACAAAAGTGAAGTGCTTGTGGGTTCCAGATGATAAACAAACAATATTACATTTTCAATCACTGTAGGGATAACAAAACATCACAAAACATATGTTTGATAAGTATTTCTAGGAGGATGTGCAAAACAAAGCATAAAGAAGAGAGTAAGTCAGATGAAAATGCACAGATGCCAAATATTGGGATTGGTTCAGTCAAAGATGCAACTAACTTCACATAATAGAAACACAGTACTTCCATTTGGGGTTGCAGTCCAAATGCATCAACTGGCAAGATTTCTCAGTTGTAGAGAATTTGTTTACATCAATCTGTAAATACATGAGAAAATATGCATTATCGCACTTAACGTAAAGATGTTCATATGCTCTGAACAAGAATTACACGTAGCTCAGATGTGAAAGTAAATTTCAGTAAGACAATGGTTTATAATTTGCTAAAGCAGCTAAATAAATTCTTTGTCTGAGAAACACTGAAAGATGATACACTTTCACTGTTGTCATGCTATATTTTACCTTTTAAATGAATTTCATGGCACACAAGAGCATTCTACTCAAACTCATTTAGTAGCAGCAGGGTGTCAAAAATGCCTTTAGCATTAATTTTAGTAAATATTACATTCACATGGAAAACCCACTACTCTGACTGTCTTTCTAAAATATTTATGATTACAAAACATAGGACTTAAGATATGAGGTTCAGGCCAAGGTTACATTATATTGCGTTGTTTAAAACTCAGGGGGTTTTTTAAATCTCCAAATGTACAATTTTTGAACAGTAGACATGCCTTCTCTTTATTCAGAATGCTGACCTTACCCCTCAGAGAAAAGCTTCATGATCAGATTCAGTATTGAAATTGTATCAACATAATCCATTGTAAAGATGTGTAGCGAGAGCAGAAGCTCGCAGACAGCATGCAGTAAGAATTGAAACCAAAAGGCAACTGAGTACAAAGAAAAAGTGCAAATGCATGCCAGAAATGATTGCCACCTGCCATGCTCTCTAAACCGCCCATCAAGAAGGAAATGCGAGGAGCTCAGTTCATCCTACTTCCTTTTCCAATTTGTAGCATGAAGCAGCCAGATTAACTTCAAGTGCAACTCCAAGCTATTGACACAGCAAGCTTATGCAACAATGAATTCTTTTTTCTCCTCAAAATCTCAAGCTACTAAAATGACATTCACACATTCGCTCAAGTTCGCATTACGGGCCTGTTTTATCCGTTCTGTAATCAGTCATTTATTGTACAGTATAATGCAGTCTACATGTCTACTGGGTTTCCAGTGTGATTACCAGTACTTCTCCCTGTAGGGTAACGCAGAGTGTTTCATACAGTGGAGTTCTGGAATGACAACAGAATACAGAACTAAAGTTATGAATGGAAAACATAACAAGTCATCAGGTTTTATGTACATTGCTCTTTACCCCAGAGAAATATAGAGTAAAAAATGTAGCTACAGAAACAGAGAATGGTAAAAGCAAAAAAAAACAAAAAAAAACAAAGAAATCCCACAGCCAGAAAACGCCAGCAAAGAGGAACATCTCGTCACCACGATTACTACTACTGTATCCTCTATGCTTATTTGGGAGTCATACCAGAAAAGGAATCTTTTATTCTACCATCACAAATGTAACCATGTGGAATTAGCTATAAGCTATTGCGCAGGGCAACATTATCTCAGAATTTTGAGAAAACTGATCCCAAACACACATCAACAGAAATCTATCACCAGACACAAAAATCACCCCTCCACTTTTCTATGTCAATTATACCATTGGTACAAATATATTTACCTGCACATCCTGGGGGATTACTCATGTTCTCAAGCTGAGGTTTTCTGCTCGGGGCAGCCTTTAATGGCTCCAGATGCAACTTCTTCAGTCTGAGCAGCAGCTGATTCATCTGTCAGTGGGACACTCTGCGGAGGCTTCACAATAGTGATTTTAATGGGAATTCCTTTGATGGTGTGCTGCACTCTGCTGTACTGCCGCAGAGATGGGTTGAAAGTGCGAATGGGAACTTCTGCCAATGTGGGCGCCTCTTGTTTGGGCTGTATGCTCTCCTTAATGATGATTTTACTTCGTTTGCTTGAGAAGACGGTTTGCACTGGGAGAATGGAAGGTCTCTTTGTAGAGCCAGATGTCTGGAGTCTTGTGTTATGCCGAGGCGGGGATTGCAGCTTCTCTTTTAAATGGGGAACTCCTCGATGCGAGTGTTCGTTGTTCTCTTTTGTGAGAGAGATTCCTCCCTCTTTTCTCTTTTTCATCTCCTTGGGCTTTTTGGGGCAGACGGCCATGTGTTTGGTTCTGCTGCGGCGCATTGTGAACTCTCTGTTGCAGTGAGGGCAGACAAAGATTTCTACCTGTGCAGGTGACAGTTTGTTTGCTGAAGAAATTGACTTGTTTCTATGTGGCATAATCCTCTGGACAAACTTCTTCTTCCTTTTATTAAGTATTTTGATCTTGACTGGTGGCTCTTGATTTGGTTTGGACCGGTTTCCCTGACCTACTCTGACTGAAGTATTTAGTCCATTGGCAGAGTTTGTCGTTGACAAAACTCCATTCTGGGTTTTTGCAAAGTGGCGTAAGGGGACAGGATTTTTTCTAGGCGTGTATCGCTTCTTATCGCTTGCATTTGCACATGCCAGGATGTGCTTGTGCAGCTCTGGCATGTTGTCAAAGCTTTTCCCACACTTGGTGCACCGAATAGCTGTACTAAAGGTTTGTGGGATGTTGTGGGTGGTGAAGTTAGTAGCTGAAGCAAGTGACCCTGCAGGGGATCTGTTGTGGTAAGGAAAGGGAGGCGGCTTAAAGCTGGGATAATGCTGGTTTATGCCAAGACGAACATCAGGCCCTTTGATCTTACCTTCATCTGAAGTCATGATCTTAATTGTTGTGAAGAGCTCATCAGCAGTCGTGTCGTCGCATTCTTCCTTTTTGACAGATTTTTTTGATTCCTCTGGCGACTTTGTGACTGAAGGATCCGTTTTGATTTTACTCGTGTTGTTGTAGTTCTGAGGTCTCAGTTTACCCTTTTCTTCTTCAGTGTATGAGCACTGCTGGCCAGGATGCACTTCATTTTGATGCTGCTTCAGATTGCAAAAGTAGACAAATTCTTTTGTACATGCACTACAAACGTAGGTCTTTCCGACACCGTGAAGACTCAAACGATGGTCGAGAAGCGCGGATGGCTTGCCAAACAGCAGCACACAGAACTCACATTTGTAGGGCCATTCATCTGCATGGTCAGCCACATGATGGCCAAGTTCTTTCATTGAATGGAAGAGCCTTTCACACACGTTGCAGATGAAATTCTTGGTGAAAGTCTGCTCCTCTTCATCAACTGCTGTCTCAGTTGAGGGTTCTTCTTCAGTTTTGTCAGGAGGAGGGGCAGTAGGTGTTTTAGGTGCGGTTTCAGACATGGAAACAGACCCATCAAATACATCCTCGACGTTTTTTGTAGGAAGCTCCGCACTAACGAGTCCTAGACCAGGTTTTGAGTCTGCCACAGGTACAGAATCAGACGTCACTGGGGTGTTAGATGTCAGGGTTACAGATTCTGGGATGGCAGGAGTGTCCACAGGTTGAGGGTCAGGTAAAGATGTGATCTGTTGTTGTTCTAATTGATTGATGACCATCTGAGTGGGTGCTAGAGGCTCAGCTGTATTCTCTTGTAAAGTTACTGCTGCTGGCAAAATACTTCCTGGAGCTTCGAGAGCTATGGTACACTCTATTAAGACAGTGTTGCTGGCTAATTTAAGTAGGGAGTCATTTAAGGTTACAGTGGGTGGGAACGACACTTCTGACACAGGGGCAGATTCAACCATCGGTGGGTTGAGTGCAATCTGATCAGTAAGAAAGACGTGGCTAGGTAGATTCAGGGTTGGGTCAAGTGGCTGGGAGAGAGTGACAATGTTTGCAGAGTTGGCGGAGGCAAATGCAGTAGTTAAATCACACTGTGACGAATTTAAAGGATTTTCTGTGCAAATCACCAAGGGTTCTGTAGATATGTTTGGTGCAAGTACCTGGATTGGTTGGTTTGAGGGGTTGCAAAGAGACGGAGGTGGAGCCAAAACTGTGATCAACGAGGGAGCAGCAGGGAGAACAGCGTGAGTGACTGGAGAAGCAAATGCTATGGCACAATGTGAAGATGGCTCCAAGGCAAGAGGAGTAAGCGACGCAGGTGATCGAGTCAGAGAATTTGGGGGTAAGGTCAGTCCATAAACAAGTCCCTCAGCAACATGCTCCAGTGGGTTCACAACATCCGAACTCGTTACAAGAGTCAAGTCTGTAACTACAGGTGTTTCTGGATTCACGTGGCTTATTATTTGCTCCTCCCTACTTATTAAGACCTTTTCCGCCACATTTGAATTTGAACCCTTAAACACAGGGTCAGATTCACCAGGGCTCTTTCTTTGTAAACTCAAATCTAGCGCAGCATCAGCTGATGCTTCATCTTCATTTCTTTTGACTGTATTAGAAAGATCCAGGGGTTGCTGGTTACACGGATTACCACCAGTCGCTGGGGCCCAACTCTCTGACAAAACAGGACTCCCTTCTGGCACAAACTGAGTTGCATCATTATTTTTAATTCCTGTTTGTTGGACAGGCGAGTTACGCTGAGGATCAATCTGTCTTTTACTTCCATCACCCAAATCTAACGGATCTGGCTCTCCCGTGTCTTCATTTGATGCAAGAATTTGCTGTGAGGACCCAGTGGGAGAGCCAGTTCTTCTCCTAAACTTTCCAGTCCCAGAAGGTAGGACAGTGAGTGAAACAGGTGATGAAGACTTCTGTTCATCAGTGATGAGGGCAACTGTAGGTTTAAAACCCTCCTGTTTCTCAAGAAGCTGCTTAAGTTTTGGAGACAGGAACACGGTGCGTTCCTCCTGAATAATCTCCGATTCTGAATTCTGAGGGAATAGATTCTCAATCAATGATGACAGAAGTGATGATGAGGATGAAGACATGACCACCTCAGACTGCAGTTCAGTTTTAATCTGTGGTAGGAGAGGTGGTGTGGCGGTTCTTCTTTTAGACTGTTGTTGACCAGGTGCTTCTGTATCCGTGTTTAAAACTTGGCTAATCTGTGCAGGGTCCAAAATTAGGGTGTCCATTCCAACTAAAGTTGAGGACCCGGAGCGGATTTCCATATCACAGTTATTTATTGTACTTGTTGATAGTATCTTTCCATCAATGTAAAAGCTAAGATTCTCGGAAATATTACTAGACACATCTAGCATATATTGCTCTGCTTGTTCTACATTATTTTCCAAAACAGCAGTGGAAATAGTTTTCATGACCTGTGTCTGTTGTTGAAAAGATTCACTTAGTAGAGCTTGAGGTATTTCCTCTTGCGTCAGCCTGGCATTTTCTTCCACTGTAGGATGCAGTTGGCCATCAGGGATCCTGCCCTCCTCTTGCTGTCTGTTCATACTAGTGGATATCTTCTCTGGAGATTTGCAAGGATGATGAACGTGCATGTGTCGTTCCAAGCCTTGTTTGCAAGTAAAACATCTGTTACAGTGCTGGCACAAAAAAGCTTTTTTATCTGTATCTTCGATGGGGAGCTTGTGAGAGTATAAATGCTCCCAGCTGATATCTAGTTGTTCTTGTGTATCCTCCCTGTCTCCACGTTCAGAGATGTACAAGTGGGAAGAGTCTTCCATCCTCACTTAGCATATGTATATAGTTGCTTGATCAATGTTTTTCCACACAGGATAGCAGCAGCAGTCATACCTATTAAGATGATAAAGAAAATACTAGAATTTAGAAGTGTGATACAGATCATTAAAGGATTGCCTTAAATCAACTTTTAACAAAACAGAAAAGAAACAAGATTACGAGAAGCATTAGCAATAGGAAATATTAGCTGGCTAATGTAGTTTGTGAATCTAAACATCATTGACCTTTTTATGAGGTAAATCCTAAAAAGCTGAATGGACATAATCAGTTATAGTAACACAACCAATCATAAGTGCAACATGGTTAACAATGGCACAGCCTTGCCATAAGATACAGACAAGATTTAAGCAACATCATATGTATTAATTCTAACGGGAAAAGGAATTTATAGAGGGAATAGAAAGTTCATTGAGATAAATATGAATAAGATATGGGAAACCTACTTCAATTGTTAGTATTGTTGCTGTACAACATATAAAAATTGTTTTATATGCCAGGAAAAAACTAACTAAACTTATATGTTAAGTTTACATCACAAATGCATCATATATTTCTGGAAAAATATCAAAACGTTAATCCAAAAGAAAATGTGTCTAAACTGATACGGTATTGGATTAAAAATGCTGTTGAAAAAGTATGTCCCCTTTAAAGTTTTCCTTTGCAAATATCACATCATAAAAACAAATTAAATATTCAAATTAATTTTGTAAAGGAAAAAAGGCTAACTAAACCAACCTAAACTAGGTAAAAAAATAAAAATTAAAAAAACATAACTGCAAGTAGCAACAACTGTCATCAACATATTCTTCAGTTTTGTATTAACTGTATTTACATTTTGTATTAAAATTAGTTTAATGATCTAAGTGTAATGGAACAGCAACAACAGAAGAATACCTTTTATAGAACTACACTTCTTATTTACAAATGTTTCTTTGAAAGTTGTTAAGGTTAATTTAAACATTTAGACTGGCTTACCATTTTCATCACAAGGTTAAAATGGGTGTTTGTGGAGGTTTATGCAGATTTTTGCTGAGGTTTTTTTCTGTTGGGGACAAAAACAACATGTAAATGGTTTAAAGGAAAACTGATCATTACTGTATGCTCCCACAAAACAAAAGGCACAATTTAATAATTAGCAATGAGGTGAAAGCAAATGATACAAGTAGTTCCTCCTAACAGATAGGAACAGAAAAAATAAAGCACATTAGAGGATAACAGAAAATTCTCCTGAGAATACTACCTAGATATCCTTAAACATTATTTAAATGTCTTTTACATCAATAGTTATAAATAAAATACTAGCAAACTATACAGTTGACAATAGGGCGGTGGATTTTGACATAAACCTTATGTTCTACGACAAAATGGCAGGCCTGTCATGTCTTATTTGTTCTCCCACGAATCTTGTTTGGAAAACAAATGTCAATTTAAATACATAAAAAGCCTAAATCTAACTTGTCACTAATTCGAAACACGTTTTTTCAAAAAACATGTTTTAAAATGTATATTTCGCAGTTATTCACATAATGCAGCGTTTAAGTACATAAAGGCACAAGATGACATGTAAACAAAGACTTTTTTAAATAGATGTACATTTCCGTTATATCTACAGCACAATAATCCGGTGAATTCTTGTACAAGTGAGGCACTATTAAATATATCAGCAGAATCTATATCATTCAAGGGCCTACAGTAATGAATTAGTAGAAGCTATTTTAAAATATTCGGTTTCTATTTTAATTACTGTAGGCTACAACAGGTCTTTTTTTATTATTTTTTTTTACCACTACCACGTACATGCCGTTAAATAACAGTTGTCTTATTTTAATAAGTTAAAAGCAGACAGGCGATGAGCTGCGCCTCCCCTGGTTCGGTGACGCTCCCCCGTCGTTGCTCCATTGCTAACAGCTCACACAACACGTCGTCACATTTACTCTGGCTACAGAGCCAGCTAGCTCCTCTTAATTTAAGGTCAACTAGATTTACGAACGCAAGCTTTTAACTATTTACCGAGCAGAATGAAGACACTAAGAAATTACTAAACTGACGTCTCCGAACAAAGCCTCATACACCATTTTAAAAAAGGGAGCTGTTATCGACCGCTGTGTACGCATCTAGGGGTAGCTACAATGCTATTGCTAGCTTGTTAGCTCTTGCCAAGAATTAAAACCAAATGTTAACCGCGACAGCCTCAAATACAATTTGGTGAATAAAATTTGAAAGAAAAAGAAGCTCTTTAAACATACACGTTGCTCCCAGAGTTCCAGAAAGGTTTGAAACAGTCCTGTTGTGCACCTTGTAGACAGCTGTTTTTCCACTTTACTCTATCAACAAAATTCTGGCGTTCTGATTGGACAGAGAATTAGGATGTCAAAATATAACCAATCAGTGAGAGGCTTCTTAAAGTTGAATTTTTAAAAGGACAAAAAGACTGTTCTTGCAAATAAATACACCTAAGCTGAGCTAAACTATTATTGTGGTGTGTGAATATAATCCTTTTATTATTATAGAATTAAAATTAGTAATACTAACACATAATATTTTTGAATACGGAAGACCTAGATCGTCAAGCAAATTTAAATATTTGTGTAAAACCTAAGATGGTTTTATAATGTCTGCGATCTTTTTTATTAAATTTTCTTATCCGACGTAATTGCCATTGAATTTTACGAGTTAAAAGATATTTATGCCCATTTTACATGGTACAGTTGAAATGTTTGAAAAAATATTAATACAATTTGTTTTAGATCACACGGTGAAAGTAACAGATATATTGTTAAAAAATAGGAGGAAGGTGTATTAAAAAAACATTCAATCTGGAGCGCATCTCCGCGTGTCTATAAAAAAATGGTTGTTTCAAAGTATAACTGGGGGAAAAAACGTGTTACATTTAAAATTTAACTCGACGATAACTGCAGAATTTTCTGCGATCTGTCAATAGATTTCTTTCGATTTTTTTAATGCTGTCTGAATATCAGAAATATTATCCCAGACTTGTCAAAACTGGATAACGGGTTAAAGAAATGGCCATAAAAACATGTCACTATATTCCTTGCCATTGTAGTGTGTTATCTTGACCAGGAGAGGGGGCAAAATTAAAAGACTGTTTGAATAAAGATGAGCGCACCTCCGCGTGTAAATCTTTGCAACATTTACATATTTCCAGAGTAAGATTATTTTTGAATGAGCAGATTTGTTTGGTATCCCACAGTAATCCCTAAAAATGGGCATAAATATCCCTTTGGTATCCCTTCTGATACTTATGTGCGCATTATATACAGTGCAGTGTTATTCAGCAATGCGTGTAATCACATTTATTCAGGTAAAGAGCTTACAAAAGATCTGTGCACGAACACGTAGTTTGATTCATTTGTTTGTATTAACTTGAACTATGCTTGATTTACGACCATTTCAAGTGAGAGGAATTAAGTTGCAGACTGTAAACAAAAGAAATATTCATCAATAACTCATACTGTAGCTTGTTTTCAAACAAAAAAAATCTGTGAAAACCTAAAATAGTTTAAAAACCATATAAAAAAAGATGTGTACAAACCCATTCAGTACACTGAGAAGCAATTTAGTAGTGAAACTAATCACGCACATATGCTGTTTGAATCGAAAGCCATTATTTCTGTTAATTATAATGAATGTTCCACATAAAATAATTAATTATTGTTCTACATACAGGTAATGTAAACATGATATTTAGAATTACAAAATTTATGACATTTAGAATTACAAAATTTATATTTTCTAATTTAAAAAAAAGAAAATTCTTATCTTTGTGAGTGTTTGTCTCTGCGTTGCCCTTCAATGGACTAGTAACTTGTCCATTCCATTCTTTTTTTCCCCAAAAAATAATTATTTAACACTAATATTAAGGATTTCTAGTGAAGCTCTTGGGAAGTATGTTGCAATGGTTGTAACTTAAAACTTATAGGTCCTGTGTAGATTTTTTGGGGCAATAGATAAATGGCAGCAATCTTCAGATATTCTTTATAAATCTATCAGGGCAGTAGATGAGAATAAAAAAATTTTTTCTAATAGACTGAAAACACCATTGTAAACTACAATAGACTCTTGGTTAAATATTAAAATTTTGATGCCACTGTTGGATAAGAGCCACATTCCTATCCATCAATCATCTCTGTCATTTCTGTTTTACAGCTATTCAGAAAACAGAAGACACATTGTGCTGACACACTGAAGATTAATAACGACCAATAGCATGTGTTCTCCTCTCTGTTTTCCTTAACAATCGTCAATTGAATCCCAACAGCTGGATTCATATCAATCTCACACCTACACTGACACAAAGCTAACTATTTGGCTTCCCATGGCATTATTTCCAACCTGTAGGAGTTCTTCAGACTCCTCAACCCTGCAAAACATGCATCTGTGACATTGTGGTGCACATGGGTGGTGTTCTCATGGCACATGCATGGCATGTCTCTCTTGTTATGTTGCATGTGGGTTGAGTGGTGTTTCACTGTGACACCACATGCCAGACTTGTGCTGCTGGTAATGAAAGATCATAAATAACAGGCTTAACCCACCCTGCTGAGCCTTACTTCTTCCCTCTCTGTATTTTAGAATCAGCATTCTAAACCCTGCAGCTAACTTGCTGAAACAGCACAACGTGGGGAAAAAAAGTAATTGAATAAGCGTTGAATAGTTTTTTGTTTATTTCTGTGGAAGTTTGGTTACGATTGTGTTTTATTTGTAGCATGTTCTAAGTTGTTGAGGCCCTGCCAAAAGCTCTGGTGTGTCTTTCACAGCTGATGGCAACTGCAGCAGGGAAACTTTAGTCAGCAGATTGAAACTGAGTCTCTGTATTGTGCATGTATCAAATCATTGGGCTGAAGCGTCAAAGTCGAAGGAAATACAACCGATTAGGCAAATGAAGCAAACAGAATGATCAAGAAAACAAAATTGCACTCTAGAAATAAAGAGGACAAGATCAAGTGGAAAAAGCTAATATGTTGAGTTGTAGAGTTAGCCGGTGTAAAAAGAGATCATGCACTTTTAAATTTGCCAAGATATGTATTCATATCTCAGTGACCCCTGGGAAGTCAAACCAAGTATAGAAACATGATCTGTTTAGTTGCTCCAGCATATGATCATGTGTGTGGACATGAACTCAGAAACACGACCCTTTAGCCTAAACGTGTAAACGCTAAGTGAGACATTTTAAGTCTTAGCAGATACCTGTGGAACTGAATTATTGCTCTCAACAGTAAACCAGAGCAACATACCACGTGCAGCATCTATTAACTTTTGATTTGTTTGCATTATCCCCAACTATATCCGAACAGAATGCCTAACGATACGTGATGTTTTCACATGCACCCCAGCATTTCCGTGTGGATATGATTTCTGCAGGCAATTTCTGAATGTATGTACACCCTGTTAGATTTAGTTCCCAAGGCCACGGTTTTCAACATCAAATCAATACAGAAAATAATATCCAATATAAATGTAAATTGGGTTTTATTTCAAGAGGCTGTTTAGATGGTCTTAAAAATCCTTAAGAACATGAAATGGATAGCTTAGAATTTTTTTTTAGCGGTTGGTGCCTTACCTGCAGCAGATAACTCTTTTGACTTCTTCGTTTACGCTACGTTACCTCAGAAGTTGGAATTTGCTGCTGGGTTTGACGTCAGACAAACCCAGCAGTAAACAGTGTTTTAGTTAGGAAGTCAGATTTTCAACATGGTGACGCCCACAGACATTGTTTGCAGTAGTTCTTACAAACATAATTTTAAGCTTCCCTTTCCGTGAGCAAGTGCCACTTTTAATTTGTTCAGTTTATTGTTAGAGGTGCTAAATATAACATTGATTTACAGTGTTACACTTGACATTGTAAATCAATGTTGAATGTGTCTTATTTTACAAGAAGCACGTGTATCTTGTAAAATAAACATGATTCCATTACATCTTACTACTGTTGATGTGAGAAGGGGCCTTGTTGAAACAGAAAGTCAGCATTACGAGTCGTAACCGGGGGCAATCAGAGTTTCTAAGGTTTCTCACTGGGAAATCTTAACTGTAGAGGGTTTTCCAGTTGATTTTTTAAACTGGGAATTTATAAATTCAGATTAGTTGGTCTGGGGCTGAACCTAAAACGTTGTCCAAAATAGGCCCGGGACTAAAGTTTACTTTTACTTTTGTAAAACAAATACAGTCTAACAAAATAACATGACAGTTTATGCAAACATTGTTGTAGGTACTGATGCATTGTACCATGGATAATTGTTTACACAGGAAATGACAGCAAGAGATGGTGTGTCACCAATAATCTTCCTACATGAAACACAAATTCAAAACAACAAAAAGAGCATATTGTGCACTTTACAAGCTAGATAACATCACCAGGGTAGCAATAGTGAATATTGAAGAAATTTAAGCTTCAGCATACCATCAAACAAGTTACTTAGTCAGGTGGATAGAGTAAAACAAAGTCAGTGTTTTCGAGTGCCCCTAGCAGAGCCCCTGAAAGTTTTGTGTAAGCAATGCTGCCTTAAAACCGTCACTTAGTTACAGCTATTCAGTAAAGAGGATTGGGTCTAAATGAACACAAAGTGTGATTTACATAAACTTCTGACTTTAAAGAAAGTATCTAAAAATCTTTAAAAAACTATTGATATTCTGGCATTTAGCAAATAGAAATTATTTTTAGTAATCCTAACTGGCCAAAAGAAGCTGAAGTTTATTGTGATTTAATATCAAACAGTGAGAAAGGACGTTATGTGTTTCGTGTAAACATCTGGTTTCACCAGCAGAAAAACAAGCATAGGATTAAGTGAGCTAATGCAAATAAAATATTTAAACAAGAAAGATAACATACTCTTGGTGAGATATAAAGTGTTTTTGACATTTTCACAGAAAACATAAAAAATAAAAACAGAACTATCCCTTTAAACTCAGACAAGAAGCTTGGGGATTGTGCTATAACATGTGCCAGATGCTAGTTAGCATATCCTGTGGCGATGGGCACCGATTTGTGCCAGTGATTCTCCACACAATGTAACATTCAACATCAACATGAAGATGTAAGACAAGAGAGACAAAGGGTGAAAGCCAGCGAGGTGGACCCCAACATGTCCCATATATCAGAAAGATCACTGAGTAAGACTTTGGCAGTAAACAATGAGGGTCTCTGACGGAAGATATGTGCCACACCAGCAAAGACAAAGACGTGACTGTCATCTGACAAGATGTTATGTCACTGGCATCAACATGAAATTTATTGCTTTCGTCTCAAGTGCCAGATGTGCAGACAAGAACATGTAAATGTGAACATGCAAATACAAGACGACACTGTGCAGCACAGCACAAAAAAACCAACAAAACGCTCAGATTCATCCAACGTTCAGAGAACACACCGAGAGAACATGTTCACTTAGTCGTTGCTGTCTGCAACTCTGCCCTTCTGTAGCTGACTCCAGCAAATGTAGGTGATCCATTCATCATCCCTGCAAACATTTACCACACATTGACCCAGTCGGTGCCCACCACCCAACCTTGTTCACCCATTTGCCAGGTTCCCAGTTCTCCCCTTCCCAAGTCTGCTCTAGGTCTCACTCAAAGGTGCTAGTAACACTTTTTGTCGTTATAACCCAAACTCCCGCAAAACTCATGCATGTTATCCAAGCATGCTGGTGAACGTGGACAATGACTGCAGAGCTCGAGTCAACCCACGACAGTCTTGCTGCCAATTCTGTGGGATGAGCTTCAGCAGCAGATTGAGAACAAGTTACTGGTAAATGGTATGTCAAAAGCTTCTGCTTGTGAACAATGTTGAGTCTTATTGGGTTCTCCTAGCAACTGACACAAGCATTGGTTTTATTTTTTGATAGGGGAACTAAATTGTGGGCATGTTCTCAAGCTGCTCCCGACGAGATCAGCTGTAGACTGAATGAGCCCATTGCCGTTTTGAACACATCCCTGGTGGCAGCAGTTCAGTGTGACACTTCCATGTTCTCTTTGCATTTTCCTTGTGCTTTCTTCACTCTCCCCAACTTCTTCCCACAGGTGGAAACATCCAGTGGCAGCTCTTTATTGCTACTGTCACTCGTGATATGTCTGATATGGAAAAGTCTAAGCGAGACATTACCCATTCAAGCTTCGACAGATTAGGTTTGTAAACAAACGCCTGCTTATCATCTACGCTATTCTCCTATTGTTTCACAATCTGTGCTTTGATTATACAGTTGGGATTAATTGTAGCCGAATGGGCATCAACTGAATTTTTCCGATAATTAGAAAAGCTTACTTTGGGTCTGAGTGTAATCCAGTACACAAACTGACAGGATCATCTGATCAATCTTCCAATACCAGCTTAAGAGAAATAATCCTCGGGTGGAGTTCCTCCTTCCTCTCTGAGTATGTTTTAGTCACCTTTAGTTGAGTAACAATGTGTCTCTGACTAATGTTATGTCACAAGTAGGCCTGTTTTTACAGGTCATTAAAGATGATTTAGAACAATTGTGCAGTTAAGACCATGCGGCTTGAATCTTTGTAAATTCCTCCGTTTGTGTGTTGGAATAGCTGCTTTCATTCCTTTCGCCGACGAATGGCTCTTAAAAGTTTTAGTGGGTCTTTTTCATCAGCAAAGCTTATAATTTAAATCTTTATTGGAACATGTCGTATGATGTGTGTGTGGATGTGAAAACACATGATGGAAGAAGGGCCCACCCAGGAAGTGACTCCACCCTGCAAGGACGCACAGAATCCCCCCATCAGCCCCTCCTTGCCGAAGTGAGGAGAGGGCGAGCGAGCGAGCCGCGGCTCATGTAGCCTCTCCGTTTGCCCCCTCTCAAAAGCCTCCATTGTTTCTGGCAGTCAGCGCCCATAGAGTGAGCTAAAGGGAGTTATGAAGCTCGCCAACGGGGCAGAGGCTGGGGCGGGGTGGGAGGTGTTGGGTTGGTGCCTAAAACCACACGGAGGACAGGGAGCCAGACATAGAGCATCTCTGTGCAACTCGCAGCCTACTGCTGGAGGTTTGCCTGAGATTAACAGCACTGCATGAAAAACTCCACAACAT
Source organism: Micropoecilia bifurca (assembly GCA_903067075.1). NCBI lineage: Eukaryota > Metazoa > Chordata > Actinopteri > Cyprinodontiformes > Poeciliidae > Micropoecilia > Micropoecilia bifurca. The sequence continues at coordinate 41,682 of CAEGAF010061766.1, forward strand.
GACGCAGAAAACACACCTAACTCAGAGGCACCAACCGACCCGACGATCCCAAGTTGCAGGGCTCTCCATATTTGGTGCTGCTTGTTTGCCAGCTTGAAAAGGGTTTTGTTCTCGCTCACTCTCGCTAATTTGAAGCGCTGCTTGAACTGGCCAATCGTAGAGAAGGCAGCTGGACGGAGCCCTGGGCAACTTGTTAGCATTTGTATACTTCAGTTGGAAACAGAAAATAAGTGTCATGGGACTGTAACGTCACAAGTATATAAGAGGGGAAGTACAGTGCTGGTCAACAATGAGCTCAGTTGTGCCCATTTTTATGGCCGGTTTCTAATATAAGTAGAGGGAGATGAGCAAGTTTTTGTGAAATGTTTCTCATTTTATTGAAACTGTATGAACAAAAACACTGCAATTAAATAAGAGGTTTGCATGAAACACATGGCACAAATGGACGACATCATGGCAAAGCAAAAGAAATGGATCATTGCAAACATTTGCAGTGTCTGACGTCTAAATCATCAAACATTACTTCTCTCGTTCAGTGCACATATTAAACAAGTTTTAAAAGCAGGCAGGGTAAGATAAGAGTATTTATACACCCAGTTAGCACAGTTACAGTTGGAACAAAACATTAAAAAAAAAAAGAAAAACGCCTGCTTAACACTGAGCACTAAAGCTAAGTGCAGCTATGAAATGTTATCCTGTGTGTAATATGCAGTTAACAACTGGACGGCTGTTCTGGTAACATAAACAGAAGAATACGCTGTTAAGCTAATACTTTTATCACGTCTAGCAACCTACGGCAGCACGGAGACCCGAAGTAGAGCAGGGGCCAGCTGAAGAAGTCTATTCAAGGCACTCTGGTAGCACACTTCAAAACTTTGAAATACTCTGCGCTAGCGAGAGAATATCAGAAACAGTGGCACAAACCCTTCTGCTAAATTTCACAGATGTGTATCAGGTTTTAATGTGTCAGTGTTAAAGTGGGCAGAATGTCACGGTGCTCCTGCAAACGAGGGCTGCTGTTTCTGCTGCGCTCATCCTCAAAGAGGACGGCCATGGTCGGGACAAGGTCTGCACACTGTGCTTCAATTGGCCCGAGGTGTCGGGTATTTTGGCCGCATGGGGAACTGTTCCAACTGGTGCTCTAGAACGACTTCACTGCAGTGCTGTGGAAAAGTATTTGCCCCATTACAGGTTTCTTCTGTTCTTGCTGGTTTTGTCACATTCAAATGTTTGATGTTTTCAAAAAATTATAGCAGACTGACGTAAAGTGAGTAATTTACAAAAATCAGTTGTCTTATGATCATTTTTTTGTGTTTATTGAGGGGAAATAAACTATCCAAACCAACCCAGTCCTATGTACACAAAAACATGATCGCTAACCCTGGTAAATCACAACTTATGTGTGTTTTTTGAAAACAGTTTAATTTTCCAAGCCACATCAAGGACTGAATATAACCAGGGATATAGAATCAATAAACTGTTTAAATAAAACCTGCCTGACAACATATAGTATGCTAAAAAACAAGAAACATGGCACAGTGGCGAACTTCTCCAGGAGTGGCTTTCCTACTAAAATTACACCAAAAGGGCATCAGTGACACCATCCAGGATGGCACAAAAGAACACAGAATAACATCTAAAGCACTGCAGACCTCACTTGCCTCAGTTAAGGTCAGAGTTCATGATTCAGCAATAGTAAAGAAAGTGGGCAAAAGTGTCTTTAATAGTAAAAACCACTGCTGAGCAAAATGAACAAAATAGCCGGTTTGAAATTCCTCCCCCCAAAAAACATTTCCAAGATACCCAAAATTTTGGCTAAAATATTTTATGGGCTGCTGACACAAACGTTCTTTGATTGTATGTGTCCTCTTATATCAGGTAATAAACTAGCATAGCAATTCAGAAAAAAAAAACAAGAAAACAATATACTGGAAGTTAAATTTGGTGGTGGAAGTGGGGTGGTCTGGCTACTTCGGAACCTGGATGACTGGTCGTAACTGATCTCAAGCAGCCTGGTTTAAGAAAGCATTTGAGCAAGTCTACCTTTCAATGCCTAGCAAAAACAAAAAGGCTTTGGAGTGGCATTGTCAAAGTCTAGATTTAAAACCAATTTATGTGCAGTGGAATGACCATAGACAGCCTGCTTAAGCTAAAGCAACCCTCCAACAGGGCTAAACTAAAACAATCCTGCAACAACATTTTTCTATCAGCAACTAACTGCCATTTATTGCAACATTTAAGTGCAAAAAAAAAGAAACTATAATGGGGCATAATATTTTTGAGGCACTGTACAACACCATCCTATGATTGCCTGTTCATACTGTATACTGAATATTATCAAATTCTAGCCTATGCAACTGCAAGAGAATGAGAAAGTTGCTCGCTCTATCCTATGTAGCGCCACTGAATTCACTATATATACATACATCCTGTGGATTTGCAACAGTATTTTCTATTTCCTTCCCTCCCGTCCCCCTTTTTGTATTCAATACATTTCTCCAGTACGTCGATTTCTCAAAGTTCAACAGTAATTTTGCTTAGCTATTTCCCTTTAATGGAGAGCAATGCCTTTTTCCTGGTGTCAGATAATTGTTTGTTTACTCAATCAACAAAATGCATTTAAAAAGCACAACAAAAGAATTCACTGTCCCATTGTGTGTTTTTTTTTTTCTCGTTCGCTTCAGGAGCACAAGGGAAGAGAGAGTTTTTTTTTTGGGGGGGGGAGGTAAGCAGGGGAAAACGAAGATGTTGACTTGTGCACCCCCTCTTGTCTCACACACGTTACAGTACACACTGTATATACACACAACAACAAAACACTCGACCCTCGCTGCACCCCTCGGTTTGGCATCATTTCAAGTCCAGGTTAGATTAGTTTAGTTCTGGCATTGTGCTCGTTTTAATGATCAAACTCAAAGTCACAGTTCAGTAGTTTAGGATTTCCAGAACTTTCCACGCTCCTGCTGCTGCTTGGTTGACTTTTTCTTCAAGGGCTGCAGAGGACAGAAGGAAAGAAAAAACAAACAAAAAAAACACGAATCAGTAAAGGCTTTCAAATGGAACATTATCCTGCTGGACTCGGAGTATTTAAGCTTTCCGTTATTGTGACATTAATTCGCCTCTGGTGGTAATTTGATTTCTTTTGTTAGGCACACGGTATAAATACGAATGGGAAAAAATAACTTAGCTGTAGATTTTAATAACAGGTTGAAAGAGGTTACATAAGCTTTTAGTTTGCTTATTCTCTTTTTAGTATATCTTACCATCAAGTTTTTGGAATGACAGTGAAGCAATCAGACAAAACTGAACCATTAGTTGCTGAAATAACGAACAAAAATGGCTGATTCTAACTCCCAGCTCCAGTCCCAGCAAACACAAATCTTCTGTTCCTAGGGATTAAATCAAGCTGTCATTATGAAACCTGCCCTCCTGATGACCACTGCTCACGTACACTGACACTGAGTCAACAAACAGAGTAATTTGGAGGCAAGAGAGAGTCACTTGTCACCATGAATGCCTAATTTTTACATCCTGAAGCACAGGACTGTGTGTCAGTAAAAGGAGGAGCTTTCACCGGAGTGTCAGGAGTGTTTTAATGGGGAGAAAATGTTTGTTACAATGAGAGTAAAAAGGATAGGCGGAGGGTTCAAATCATCAGAATTAAGTTGGAGAACTTTACAGAGACAACGCCGTCTTTTTTTGAAGGTTTTCTGCTCTTGGTAGACCTATGACAAACACACACACACAAAAAAGACACTATGATCCAATGCCATCATATTCTCATAATGGAAGGTATGTTCTGTGGGAACACTGACGTTTGGAAGACATTTTGCTTATTTCTCAGAGGGAAGTAAGGTTTTCAGAATGGGTTCGAATACCTTTAGACCATTTATGGCTGCAACGCTGCAGTGCTGGGAATCCAATGTCAACTTATCACCACAGACCAACAAGTCCCATTACATCACTGTACAAGACGTAATGGGTGTAATTAATGACTAAAGGTTTGGCTCAACTTTTAGAGAAAGCAAGAAGTGATGACTCCTAGCATAACTTTGTTTGAACATTGTCAACAATTTATGCTCTCAGAGCTGCACATGGCTTGCAGTGAAAGTAGGTTACGAAAATTTGAGCACATTTTGTCGAGTTTAGACGACAAACATTCAACTTTTTGTGGCTTCATATGAAACGACACATGTATCCAGCCTTTTTGACACTGGCCCTAAAATACAGTGTAACCTGCTGCCTTCGGCGTCTCCTAATTAGGTCATAATGCATTTAACTTTATTTCACTACAAATGTTCATTGTGAAACACTGTCATAGCAGCAATGTTCTTCTCTTTGTTAGAATCTGTTTCAAGATTCAAAATTGATGTTTAGATGTTCTCCATCTAATATGACAACACTTGAAAAATCGAAAACACTTTCTGTCTCTAGATTTCAAAATCTGGAAGAGACAAACTTAAAAGACTAATAAGTCTGTATCTTGTTGGTAAGAGGCAGACGCTAAAAGACTTGCAGCTGTCAATTATGAACTCAGTGGGGCTAGATTAAAATGTATCTAACATTTTTTAGATTTTCATCATCTTTCTTTCATTATCTTTGAAAATTGTGCACCATTTCCTTTCTATTTATGTACTTCCTCCTGCATTGAAGTTTGAACATAATAAAAAAAAAATCTGAAACGTAAAATTTAGCAAGAGGCGATATACAGAAGGACATAGACTTACGAGTATTTGCCCATCCTCCTCAACACTGCGATCACCACAGCGATGACAATTACCACGGCCACGATGGCGCCAATCACAATTCCCACTATTTGTCCGGTGCTCAGGCCCTCTGGAAGACAATGGTTATTGTTTAGGGTTTTTTTTTTTCATCTACAAATCATCATATTTACTATATCTACTATCGTTGTTCTGGAAAAATTGCAGACTATAGAACTGAGTCTTCAGTCACCTTCGGTTTCGACCGATACGCCTGTGTCGCTGCCGTCGATCCCCGTAGCCGTATCCGCCCTCGTGATCGGATCAATCGGTGCTTCGGTCTCGTCATTGAAGGGGCTACTGGCCTCTTCGGAAGCTGTGGTTTCGACAGCGGGAGCTGCAGTGGTCTCGGGAGGAGGCGATGCCGTCTCAGCGAGGGCGGACGTGTGCGCGGTGGGAGCCTCGGTTACTCCCACAGTAGTTGTGTCAAGGATCTGATTCGATTCTGTAGTAGGGACGTCGGTGTCGGCCTCAGTTGCAGCCACGGGTTCGGCAGTACTGAGCGCTGCATCTTGAGGGGCAACTTGTGGGTCGGTGGGAGAAGGACCGGTGATGATTGGTGTCTCTGCTTCTTCTGTTACCGAAGAGGAGGGTGAGGTGACTGTCGTAGGACCTGAGGGGAGCAATTATGAAAGATCTCAAATAAGTTATGCTGATTTTCCAACAAACATCCAATAATCTACGTTTTCTCTGCCACAGAATACAAATCCACTTTATAAAGGGCTTTCTCTCTCCCAAATACGTTTTATGCTTATCCCCCGTCCCCTCTTATCTTGCATTAGATAAACTAGTAGAAATTTGTGTTCTTATCCTGAGGCTTCACTCAGGGAAATCAGTTAGCAGTTTTGTTGCTGACATAAATGTGTTCTCAGTGAAGTGCTCACTATATGACATTACAAAGCTTGTAAAGAAAGGACACTGTGCACTTTATTACAATATCCGGTTGTGGAAACCTCATGGCATCCCAAAGAGACAGTGAATCAGAATTTCAAATGATTGCAAAACCCCCACAAACGCAAGCAGATGCATTGTCCTCTCCCTTTTTGGACCGGTCCCACGGAGTGAGGTTGTTAAATCAAACTGACACTCGACAAAGAGGTTCTCCCGTTTGTTTAGAAGGGTGCCGCCAAAGGCTTATGCAGCATTTCTCATTACTATTGTCCCATCATTAGTGCACAGTTACCAAAGCCAGTGAGTCTGCCACACCCAGTGACCTCATAAAATGTACATCCTCCCTCCCCACACCCCCTCTCCATCCTGCCTTTAGATTTGCGTCTTTTCTCTGTGTAGGAGAATGCCACATCCTCTGCCTCATTTCCTGTGGAAGGAGCCGCAGTGTCAGGACGGCACGGGAAGGCTTGTTAACCCTGCAAGCCCACTTCAGACCTGATGCAACATCTAAGATTGCGGGAACTTACAATTTGGTTTTTCCAAGTCCTACAAAGTACATTTTGGGCAGTTATCAAAATGTGAGGACACAGGCTTGATACTTTCATAAACAAGAAAGTCCAAATTTGTCAATCATGTCAAGAAAATGTCACATTTAATCCTCTCTCAAATAATTAGCCTCTAAAATTAAGCATTTTTAGAGCCTACACGTCTGTCTGTGCTGTTGATTGACTTGTAAATATTTAAGAAAATAAACATGTATTTATCCTCGCACTGACTGCGAGCCAGCCTAATTTCATTGCAGTCATTCCCCACCAGTAGCGCTTGCTTCATCTCCCCAAGGTCTATATCCTTCCAGCCACAACTGAAAGTTTAGCCTGAACAGCACCACTTGAAAATTAAGGAGCCAGCCTTCAGCGGGGCACCAAAATTACAGCCTGCAATCAACTTTCCACTGACAAAAAGTTGGCGTACAAACTACTCCTTCTCTTCTGGAAAAGTGAAACCTGCTGGTTAGAAATCCACTTATGCCCCAAAACTTTATTTCTACCGAGAGCCGAAAGAGAGTCTTTTTTAAGCTCCGTCCATTTCCACTTTATTAGACTTCTACTAAATACGTGAGATGATCACAAATCCTTACAAAACGTCCAAAAATAACCCTGGATGGCCTTCGCCGCCTTCATTATGACCAGGCAGGCGAAATATAACAAAACATTTGTTCCCGCTGCCGCCGACCGCTGAACGGGGGGGCGGAGGGGCTTCAATCTGTTTGTTTGGACCGTCTGTGAATGATGATAAAATGGTCTGTGAGTAGAGTACAGAGTACGGCTACACACTATGTGTAATCACCTCCCCTATACTCCTCTAACAATTGTTTCATTATGTGCTCAGTTCCCACAATTAGCTCAGAGTAGTATTTCCTCCCCACAAAAATAACCCTTCTGGGTTAATGCAGCTGCATTAGTGAACAACTCTGGTGAAATCTGTCCCCCCACCCCATTTAAATCTCTTCCATCTCTCTCCCTCCGTGACCATGCCACTCCCTGAGGAGAACAACAAACCGACCCCTGAGGGTAAGCTTGTCAGGACCAAAAACTTTGGAAAGCACTGAATCATTGTATGTGGTTGAGATAGGAAGGTCGGACAGATTGAAATCGCGAGGGTGGGAGGGATCTTCCTTGGGTATTCAGTGATTCAAAACTGAGGAGCTGGGGGGAACATGATGTCATGATGAATGCGGTCGGCTTTTTGGACATGTAGGGTATAATACTGAATCTGAACATCTAATCCAGAGCAGGTCCAGGCCTGGAACCAAAACCCCAGAGAAAAGGTTTGGACTCCTACCATCACATTTGAGCTAACCGTTGAACGGGCATGTTAATTTTGTCAGCTCCTGAGCGCACCCGAGTTTAAAACATTTCTTCAATGGTGCCGTCGTCATTGTTGTCTCAAAAATGCAAGTGCCACACTTTGGGTAGTTAATAAGATTTGATTTGATTCTAGGTTAGCGATAAGAAACTATCCCCCAATCTGACATTCATGCTTTCAAACCAGTTGTGTCTTTTTGAGGCCAACAAGGCTCCAAATATACACACTTTATCCTATATCACATCGATCTGACCACACACATATACACACTCACTTGCCTCCAATTCAGTATCAAGCAAGCTTGAAACAGCATCTAACTGCCTGAAATGTTAGCAGATGCCCTTTTGTTAGAGTTTGAGAATGCCTGCATGCCTGTTGGTTACAGTTGGCTCCACATGATTCAATCAAGGGGTTATATATGTGCTTCGGTGATGTGTGATGTACAGTGAACAGCTTTGTTTTGGAAGAGGAATTGCATTAGCAACTGCTGAGGTTCCAGTGGGCCGAACATCCACAGTGAAGACACATGGAAAGTGGTTTGATTACAGACGGAGATGGGGAAGCAGAGTTGTTGGCTTTTAGCTTAGAGCCGAGTCTCCCAAGACACAATTACTGTTTTTTTTCCTGATCATTTTTATCAACTAGGCAAGATTGATTACAAGTGCAAACACACACAGAGCATGTACAACACCAAGCAATTGTGTTTATGACCTAAACGTCTGTATCCAGTTAGATTTAATAGCTAGCTAGTTAACGTCCTTTTACCCGGGTAAGAAAGGGTTGGGTTTGCTGCCAGACCCCATCGTCTGCGGTTGTGGTCGTTTGAAGATTTTTCAGTTTCAGTGGTCTTGACCAGTAGTGAGATGATTGTTACGTCAAAAACCCCGATCAGTGAACTCACCAGATGTACGTATCTACTTGTTGCTCTGACAACGGTACATAACAGAGATTCAAAGTTTTATTTTTGTAAGGGGAAAAACAAAAAAATGTAAGAAGAAAAAAATGTTTTGTTTTATGTCTGTCAAAGATAAAACTGTCAGAGAGAAAGACAGCAAGAATTTGAGTAAATAACCGGATTGCTGAATAGAGTACACAACAGTGGGTCAGTTTTATCTTTCTAAACATCTGACCTCAGTCTATTGTGATACATGCCGGATTGGGAAGTGTTGGAGTAGAATGGAATAGAAATTCATTTATTGTCCCACAATGGGGAAATATCTGTATATCAACAGCAAAATGACTACCAAAGCTTAATGTTATGGAAAAGATTAAATTCTCTAGAAACCACATAAAACATTGACATTTTCATATAGTTTTTTGTGTTAACTGTGAAGATGCTATAGCATAGAAGCATTTATAAGTATTTATTTAAGCATATATAGAAGCATTTTTTAAAATGGGAACTTTGTAAAAAGAAACAATGTCAATGCTGTTTGATACACAGGGTGAAAAGATGTCATTAAATACTAAAAAACTGCTCTTGGCTAGAAAATAATATTTACCGAAATTTCCTCCAATTTTCAACCTTTTTACATATTGAAGTACTAGATCAGAAATTTTAATTGACCAATTTGTAGTGTTAATTCAAAGCTTAACAAAAACCAGATATGAGAAATCCACTGCAGATCTCTGAAAAGTTCATCTCCACTCGGTGATGTGGTGAATGTCTGATTTAAAGTCACACACACACACACACACACACACACACACACACACACACACACACACACACACACACACACACACACACACACACAAATAAAAAAACAATGTTCAAGATATATATTTTTATATATTCTGACAGGACCTCGCAATAAATTATGCATCTGAATCTAAACCTATATCCAGCACTGACCACAGTTCATTACAGAGAAAGACATAAGCTTGTGTGTAAATATGACAAAAGGTATTAAAAAATATTTTTTACTACAAACCAATCTGGTTTATGACTTCAGTTGACATGCATCAAGTGCTGCAGATAGACAGACATGGTAAAAGAGGCTGTGTGAAGACAGAGAGCCGCGCTTTCTGCCTGACAAAAATAAAACCGCTTTCATGGGAGTTATTGTGCGAAGCAGGTACACAACAACACGCAGGGCGAGACGAGAACAAAGGGAGTAGCAGCTTCCATCACAATCAGCTGCCACAGCGGGCCTCTGTTTACGCATGTCTGTACGTTCTAATGCACAGCTTAGTGTGGGAGGGAGAGACAATGTGAGGGGAGTGAGAGACCATGTCCACCTTTGGGGTGTGGAATGTGTCAAGACGCTAAAGGAGGGAACCGAGAGAGACACTCTGCTCATCTGGCAGAACTCCCCCACAAAACTAGTAGGCGAGATCGCTGGTGATAATGCTACCCAGTGCTACATAGAGGTTTGAAACCTGAGTTCAGAGGGGAATATTCACAGACAGTGTTATCACTAACTCCACGCAAAGAGTGTCCAAACGCCTGATGTTTTTTCTTTTTTTACTCAGATAAAGAGACAGAGCAGGGCCCATCTGGACTTCATCACCGGGGGTGTGGGGGGGGCAGATACTGGCATCACAACCAGTTATTTATTATTCTCATGGCCTGCAGGTTCGATCGCTGCACCCCTTAAAAGTCCGTTCCCAAATTTCTTCTGCAACCTTCTTCTCCTAAACTCCTAATCTTTCTAACCTTTGGTTGCACGTAGCAACCGATTTCTTTGTCAGTGGCTTCTGATTTACGTGTGTTCTCAAGGCGCACGATGCTTTCTTTACAGAGGTTTGCACACTTCTCCGCCTCAGCTCTCAGCTCCGTTTGTGGATTTCCTCTCAGGTCTGAGAGAGGCTGCTGCAGACTGAGGACGTCAGAGCTAAAACAGCCTCTCTGCCTCCTATTCCTAAAACAGATGTTTCTCTCTCTCTCTGTGGAAAATTTCAAAAGCATGACTGTGCCGTTTTTGCGTCTTCAAAATGAGACTCATGAGCAGACATGAAAATATGCATGCAGCTCATATATTTATGTTTCGCTATTACTGGTTTGGGGTCTCATATTAAGAGCGTGAGGTTAAGTTTGACCCACTTTTGAGTAGCCAGATGTGATCAGGGTGTTACTGGGCCAGCAAGGCAGACAAAACTCATTAGCAGCGAGAACAGGGGTGGGGGAATGAATGGAAGGAAGCTTTTACAGGATTCCTAACCCTTGTAAAGTAAGGAGATAGGATGGAGAAAAACGTGCCCACTTCTATTCTTTTGTTCCAGTTGTTTTTTTGAAACGTAAAGATACTTTCTGAAGTTGAAATGTATATATCTTTTCCCCTGTTAAGGGTTAAACTGAGCAGACTGGTAGGGTTGTAGAAAGGAGGCGAGCTGGTGCGAGGCAGGGGGGTGAGGCATGACAGGGGGATTTTAAGCAGCTACAGCTTTGACACCCCAACCAAAGATGGGTAGACGCCAAGGGGATTGGCGAGTCCAACAGTTTACCAACACACAGGGACGGATAGGGCGCGTCTCCTGCTCCCTCTCCCTTCCACATGACCCTCTTAAATATAGAGGCTCTCTCTATTAATACCGAAAGCAGCCCGGCCCTTCCCTACGGTTGGTGCCGGCTGTTTCTTATGGGTACTTTTCTTTCTTAAAGGCAAAGATATAAGCAGCAAGAGATCAAGAGATGAATGATACTCCTATTTAGGAATGAGAGAGGGGATTGGAGTCAAAATGAAAAGTTGCAAAAAATACACAGACATATAGAAAGAAAACATAGGACAGCATTTTGGAGAAATATATACGCTGTACGTTACAATTTACATTGCCTCCACCCCCCACCCAACCTTCTTCCTTGCCTACTTGCGTATGAGAAGTGTTTTGGGACGCTTCCAAAGGATATTCCCTTTCTTCTCTTTAGCTGTGCCAAGAGTTTACAGACATGAGGCAGCTGAGCTCCCGCTATTACATCATTTTTTTCCCTCTCATGGCAGAAAATCAAACTCTTCCTGTTGTCTGGACTCAGCACCAGTGGCAGACGATTATATGAAAACAGATCAGGAGTATAACAAAGGCAGGAGAGGTGGTTGTTAGAAAATAAAAATCTATATTTGTCATGAAAAGCTATTGCTCAATAAAAAAACAAAGAGAGAGAGAGAAAAAAAAGGAAAGCCGCTAAAACCAGTTACAATGATTGCCAGACTAAAATTTTGCAGAAATTTTGAAATAAAAATAATTAAAAAAAAAATATTTCAAGATTTCAATATAAAAACACCCCCAAAAAAACACGTCAGATTAATTTCTTATCGAAAAACTTTTTGCTTCCATCTCAAGCCACCGTTTTCATTGTTGTTGTTAGATCAGCACAGGTTAAAGCAGACAAAGAGTGGTGTATGCAGGGCACATGGAGGCAGAGGCACACAGGGGGGACAGCGTGTGCTATAACGGCAGGACTGTGATAAAGAGTACACTTACTTGCACGTGTGAAGGAGAAGAGAGGGCCGGCCAGGGCCAGGAGGAGCAGCAGCTGAACTTTCATTGTGGTGGGAAATTCTTCTAAGCACTTTTTCTCCTGCCAAAAACCGTTGGGAGACTCAAATCAGAGAGATCTTGTACAGTTCAGGGTTGTACACCGGAATGAGAGAGGATAAGGGACCAACCTCCAAAAACAAAAAAAGGTGAAGAAATTAAAGAATTTTTTTTTAAAATAGTTGAAGAAAATGTTCAGGATTTAAAAAAAAAAAGTGGCTTGAGAATTAGGCAAAATGGATACAAATCTGTACAGGACAGGATGTGGAGAGGATAGAAGAGGAGCTCTGGCCACTTTGAGGAAGTGTAAGACGGGAGAGGGAGGGAATGGCACACAGCATGAGTGAGAAAAGATGGTGAATAAACTGAGCGGGGAGGAGGTGGGTGATTGGGTTGGTGGTAGGGCGGGCGGTTTGGGGAGCAGGTTGTGCTGGGAGGAGGCTCCTCTGAGTAAGGACTGTAAGGTGGCTAATGCGGTCCAGCCCTGAATGAGGCTCTGCAACTCAGGCCAGCAGAGCCTGCAGCAGTATCAGTAGCTTGCACACATTCACGCGTGGAAGCGTTCGCACTTTAAACAGATAAATAGCTGATATCAAGACGTGACAGAAACTGAATGAAGTGAGGTAAAAAAAAAAAAAAAAAAAACCATAATGAAGCTAGTTTTTGAGCAAGTTTAGGAATGAATGAAAAAAAAACTATAAACTTAACTTCAGGCAACAAGAGTTTTATCTGATGTCTGAATCCTTCGTTAATTGACTAAATAAGAATAGTAATAGATTAAGCGTATCAGCTACATTGATAGCTTAAAGTGTAGCTCTTTTTCTTGAAAAGATAAGATTAGCAGCAGGGGTTTTAAGGACTTGAACCCAATGAAAGGCAGCTTTTATAGCAGTTTCAACACTGTGTGACTTTTACACAATGAAGCACGGGTGGTCTGTCGAGTTTACATGCAACCGAAGACTAGATGTTGCTCGGCACTTGGCTGACACCTATTGGAGAACAAGCTACAAGTGTGGATGAAAGCACAGTGATGAGCACTTCTTACAAAAAAAGGGAAACTTGGTTGTTCCTTAGATTTCGTTTCACCACCAAAAATATATCTCAACATATCTACAGTTTGGCTCAAAATTATTAATATCTCAGGCAGATTTCAATTTAAAATTATTTTTATTCCCTATAGAAGTTGCTTCTGATATAAAAGCTGCCACACATCTGAAAAAAAAGTGTAAAAGGAGTGTTAATTCTAAATACAGCAATTCATCTGTTTATTTTATCAAATCAATTGTGACAAACTGAAAGTGTTGAAAGGCCTCTGTCCCATCACCCTAATCTTCTGCAGGCCTTTGGCTCAAAGTCCAAAGACGGAGTAATGGTGGAATGACGGCAGCCAACGCAGGATTGGTGCAGTAAAAATGGCTTGTGACATTTTAATAAACACTTAACATATTTTAACCGCCATACACTGAATATTTTTGGACACACAGCTTGCCAATCCCAGTTTTTTTTCTTTTCTAGATCACTTCTTTACAGTATACTGAATTTATGTACATGATCCAAATCCAGAAGGACGTGTAACAAAATACCGTCTCCATTTGCAGCTTTCTTTGCTTTTCTGTCTGTGTTTTTCAAGGGCAAAAACAGAGGATTAACACAGTTATTTACAAAGACAACAACATACAAACAGAGAAGATATACATATGCTGGTCACTGTAGCACAGCACTGAATGGCAATAAGGAGCATTTCCCTTTTTTTTTTGTTGTCCATACAATGATTGTTTTGTGACCGCCTAATTAATAATCAAGCTCCTCTGAAACAAATAACACTTTAAGTTTCAATATTTCACTGAAGGAAATATAAGCTCAAAATGTTACTACAAAGAAATTCCTTTATTTTTTAGTGTAGTTTTTTTTTGCCTTATGAAGCTGTACACTAATGAAAATTGGAGACAATACAGAACTGTACACAGACAAAAAAAAACATCACAATGGACAAACCAGAGCATTTTGTCTCTTCTTTTTAGTTCTGCAAAAATGAAAAAAAAAAACATATTTTTTTCATTAAGTAGATGCTCTCAGAGTTAGTGTTGTGCAAAACCTGCTATTTCTTTTTCCTTAATTCAGGCATCACAAATGATCAGGCTCCTTCAGTCTGCTCAGAAACTCTGCACACATTCCCCTCAGAAATATGGAGGCTCCCCGTCGTAAATTATACATCAAAAACTGGGCATCAATTTTAGGGAAGTCCAAGTCTGGCCTGCAACTGGCTTCCCAACTTGATAAGCTGCTGCTATCACCTGCCGCAAACCTCACTCCACAACAATAAACTCTTCAGCATATGGAGTTGAGCATTTACCGTTAGCCGAATCTAAACGGGATCTAAACACATGGCACAGAGTCGAACCGACGCAGACCACACTGAGACCTGGCACTAACATGTGTCCTGGGTGACCAGGTCACTCTCAAATGACCCTAAACAGACGTGTGGATGAGCTCAGGACAAGCAGCACTCAGGTAGGATGCGAGTTCCTTCTGTAGTGTTTGTTTTTGGCAAAGATGGGTAAAAAGGTCTAAAATAAATGTATATTGTATAGCTGTACCAGAGTCTCACATTAAAAAACAAACAATAAAAAAAACAACAACAACAACAACCAAAAAAAACTAATTCTAGGTGGGGGAATAAAAAACCAAGTGAAGTATTTGTTTTTCACAGAATCCTATAAATAAATAAATACATATAAATAAATAGTATAAATACAATTTCAATACAAGAAATGCAGTTAATGCATTTTTCCTAACTTATAAGCATGATGATAGCCACAATATACTTTTAATTATAGGGGTATAGATGTACATATTTTTTGATCTGGTCTACATGTGAAATTCAACTCAACTTTCCAGTTAATCCTGTTAAACAGTATTAATTCATATTCAATTAAGTTTTTCACAAATGCCCAGATTGGTTTTTACTCTGGCTGTCTCTGTCTGACACAAAAATTGCTTTGATTATTCAATTTTATTTTTTAAAAGACTGACATCTATAAGTAAAATTAGATTTTTCTGAAGCACTATATAAATGACGTCGGTTCATCTCATGATATATTTGACTAATAAGAGTGAAAACTTAAAACTGAGACCAAACCAGCCAGGATACATGTTAGTGCCAGGTCAGAGGAGGGACATTTTCAGTCAGAAACGGCACAAAGGTGGAGATGCGTGTGAGCATTTCGCCCTGAGAGCATGAAAACTGAGCACACCAGATTATTATACAAAATAATTTTTTAGAAACAAATATGTCTGAAAAAAGGCAGAAAGAATATCCCAGTAGATTGTATTGTGGGGCATGAAAAGTATTCCTGTTTTGACCAGTAGATGGCGCTCCACTCAATCACATTTTCCTGCATCTTCTTTTGTTCAGATCCACCGCAGCATAGAGAGAGGCCCGGTAAAAGGGCAAGAGAAATGTTTACACCAAGAAAAAAGTTGAAATATCTGAACATGCTCGTTGTGTTTGCAAGAAATATGATTCATGTGCAGCATTTTGCTGCAGGTTTAGAGTTTTTGTCCATTTCTTTTATCAGCGAGAACCTTAACATGACATCAGCTGTTGCAGGAAACGCGTCTGAGGGAAAAGAAAAATGAAAATACACAGAGGATTTGACAATACTTTGGCGACCTGTGACTCTTTAAACATTGTGTTTACAACTTGGCACTGCCCCACACAATAAAAGTCTGTCCTGTCATTTATTTTTTTTTTTCAATAATGATTGTCTTTTGGACCCCTCAGCCACTTGTATTAGAAAAAAAGGCCAACAAGATTTTAGAAAATTACTTTCCATTACTTCCTGGATTGTCGTCCGTTTCTTCACTTCGGTGAACAGAGGAGGTTGTCCACCACAAAACTCACATCAGTATTGTCCCGCCGGGTCTCTTTTCTCTTATTTTGACTCACAGTTCAGCTCTAGACAATGGAGTCCCAGTCAAAGTCGTCCTGGATGTCCTCGGCAGCGAGGATGCGTCTCACCTGAAAGTGCCCCGCAGGCAGAGTGTGTTGCTGCTGGCTCAGCTGGCTGTGATGACCTGTGTGTGGAGAAACACGTCAGTTACTCAGGACTACTAGTGTGTCAGCGGGAATTTAGATTGGATGAAGTTGATTACATATTAGGGGTTTCCTGTTTGGTTACTTGAGCTCTTTCTAATACACTTAGGAAACAGTGGGCCTTTATAAGAAGTACTGGAAAAACACTGTCAACATGATTAGTCAGAATTATTAAATTATTTGACAATTAGAACTAAATGTAAGTGACAATGTATAGACGTCATTAATATCTAAGAAAATAGTCATATTTTTTTGTTGAAATGACAAAACTAGTTGAAGTCATGAATAAACCACCCCGTGTTTTAATAGCAACTTGGAGGATTTAAAATTGTAAACTTTGTGTTTGACAGTAAATATGAGTTGTTTCGGGATGTAAGGGGGGGAAACTCACCTCTGGTTAACATTCAGACTCTATTGGCTATTCACACACTTTTGTTATTGGTTTCGGCCAGTTAGATGAAAGCTTGAAAGGAACATGTCTGAATCCCGCCCTGTGTCAAACGCTCACCTTTATCTGATCGAGAGCTGGTGGAGAAAACTTTTGCTCCTCTTGTAAATGCTACAAGAGGAGAAAAAAGAATCCTCCACACCTTCAGGAAGCAACATTTCTACAGAGCAAAACACAGCAGGGCTACTTATTCCCATTTTTAGTCATGAAAATGTAACCGTTTTGTTCCATGTACTTAAACATCACCAAGCCAGTTTTGTTCGTCTCATGAAACCAACAAGAAAATGTCTTTTTAATGAGACGAGCGTCTTTACACATGCTTGAAAAACCAACACTTTGCTGCATTATTACGCCTTTAACAAGTTTCTCTCATCCCACCGGAAGAGTCACCTGTCATGCTGGGCGCCGTGTTGCTCATTGGAGGCATGTGAGGGTATCCTGGTGGGCCCATCAGAGAAGAAATGTTCTGTCTTGAGTCCATGTACATGTTCCCTGCGAGAGAACAGGCAAAAGGGCAATGACTAACTGTCAGATTAGTGTACCAACTTTCACACATTCGTCTCTGCAGAACACAAGCTGTTACCGCGTATCGTACACAACTGCACTGCCGTCTTATGCTGGATGAGTAGAACCGAATCTCTGGTGAAAACAAGTCGCCTCACCTCCACGTCTACTAGAGTGGCCTTGAAACTGAAAACCGCTCCAATTTCTTTGCAAATGTACAATGTTAAGTGGCGACAATTGCTCACTGAGCAAAGAGAGAAAAGGATTTAGCTTCAAGGCTCGACAGCAAGCACATGAAGAGATGCCCCTGAGCGTTGTGCTGAATGCATACTGTTGGGGGCTGAAATGAAATAGGTGGTAATGATTGAAGGCGCATTTTTAATAAAGTTTGAAGGTACAAGTGTCTTCTCTAAAACTGATTAAACTTATCTCTCTGATGATTTACAAGGGACATAAAGAAATATGGTTTAGTGGGTGGAAACATCCACACGAATCTCCAGAACGTTTCCATTCCAACATATGTCTTTTAGAGGTAGTGCTGAGCCAAATCATAGGGCACTTTATCAGCGGCATGACTAAAACAACACAAAATGTGTTCCAATTTATTTCTTTTGATGCATTAAAATGATGTATAAGACATGTTTGACAGAGATAAAATTGTAATTTGCATCAACAAGCAATAAACCAAAGACCTTATTAAGATAAAGGATGATGCAGGTCTTGCTTCAGATGTTTTGGGTTTTTTTTCCTGTTTTTTCATTGCTGACAACAGGAAAATGTCTTATGTCCATTTTACTCATATTTATTTGTATTTTCCTTTCTACCTCTCATAGAAAGGTACATTTTTACATTCTCCTAACTTCCCTTTACACTGACTAGTGAACTCACCTGCCCACACACACACGCACGCACACGAACACACACGCACACGAACACACACGCACACGTGCACAAAATGATAACGTTATTCACTGAGTGTTTGTAGAAACGCGGCTGTGTGGACCAACCTGTTCCAATGTGTTGGTTGTGTTGCCCGTGCTGATTGTGGTGGCCGGGCTTCGGGTGCATGGGAGCAGGGTGCTGCGTTGCTGACGGCGCTGCTGGGTGTTGGACCTGAGGTTGCGGGTGGGTTGCGCTCTGAGGTGGGATGACCCCTGTGGCTGTGAAGAACTGGTTGATTGAAGAACACAGGTCAGCCATCTGAGTGGCATCGAGGGTCCAGTTGTTGAGTTCGGCTTGCCTCATGGTCTCCTTCAGAGCTGATAAAGGAAAAAAAACAACAAAAAAAAACGGAATTGACTGTGATGTCCTGAACACAGGAGTACCTCAAGGTTGTGCACTCGGCCCAGCCCTTTATGAACAAAACGTGCACCTGTAAAAACAACGGGATCCCCTTTAGGTTCAACATCTGC
The DNA here is from genome assembly GCA_903067075.1 of Micropoecilia bifurca. NCBI lineage: Eukaryota > Metazoa > Chordata > Actinopteri > Cyprinodontiformes > Poeciliidae > Micropoecilia > Micropoecilia bifurca. Next base: position 60,138 of record CAEGAF010061766.1, read on the forward strand.
ATAGTGACTTTTAGACAAAAACCTGATTTTAAGGAAACAGGGAGGTTTTTCTAGATTGATAAAGTCTAATTATATCACACCACAACCCACATTCTTGCGTTAGGTGACAAGAGTTGGTTCCACCAGTCTCCTAGGAACTCACACACCTACATGAACACTTAGACTTTGAACATTTCCAGCCTAGTGAAGAGAGTCAAGCAGTGAATTTTCTTTCTGAGAAAATGAAAACGGGTTGGTCTATCCTCAGAGCTGCATACAAATTTAATAGGAATACAAAAGGGAACATCCTCTGGCAGAGCAGCAAAGTGTGGCTCACACAGGCTGCCCTGCAGATAACAGAAGTACCTCTTTTAGGTGCTCAAATCTGCCCAAAATCTTGTAGGATCTCCACTTTAGACCAGCACATGGGTCAACTACCTGCAGCAGAAGGCGAAGTTGATCTGTGTGAACTAGACTCATCTGGGTCACTTTCTGCTTGTACTCCTTCCATCAGGAAAAAAGCCCCGGCAACTCAAACATTATGAGGAGAAGCTTCTTTTTACAGAGAATTGTGGCCTCCAAGAAAACATACAGTGAGTGTGACCTCCTGTTATGATCACAAGGTGTTGGAACTTTGGTTTTTGTTTGTTTCTGGTTTCATCGTGTCCTGCTTCTTTTACTTTGATTTTGTCTTTGTTCGTTACTCTGTGTATTTAGATCTTGGTTTATTATTTATTGTGCATTTAGGTTTCTTTGATAAGTGTTTCTTCCTGTTACAGTTTTTGTTGGTTTCAGGATTTTCCCTTTGTTTAGCTCTACTTTCTCTTTTCCTCTCACTCTAGTCATGTTTTCCGTGTCTATTACTTTCTCCGTTGTTCTGCTTCATCCACTCCCAGGTCTTCCAGCGATTATCTTTGCAAGATCTTTATGTTCTTTCATCAAAACTTCTCACTGTCCATAAAATTCTCAGCGCCCGAGTCTTCAACAAACTCATTTTCAGTTTTTTGAGGTGTATGAAAGTATTATTTTTCACCTGCATCCCTTAAAATTCAACCAACAACAATTTTCTCAAACGCCTTCTGTCACGGAGGAGAAAATATATATTTCATCTTTAAAAAAAAAAACTGCAATAATCTGAAAACATATGCATAATCCTTTAACTAATACTTTACTAAAACACGCTTTGATATAACTTAAGCATTCAGTCATTCCCACCTATAAGCGGAAGCTTAGGAGACAGAGCCTTCTCTGTTTGAAAACTTATTTTTACTCATTTTTCCCAACTCAGACTTGAGATTTGCCACTTCATTTTTATGCTTTCTTTTATCCTGCTTATTTTGCTGCTGTTCAGCGCTTTCTTTCAGCTATGGCTAGTGTTAGAAAGCTTCATAAATAAAGTTTATGATGACAAAAGCCATAGATTGTCGGCAGGTTATAATGGCTCCAATGGCTCCATTGAACAAATGTACCAATCAGGGGAAGTGTACAAAAAAGGAACCAGTGCCAAAATGTGTATTTGGAGAAACCTTGGAACCCCAGCAGCAAACAACAGATGATTTATTTTCTCCATAATTGATCAAAAACATGAGATGGAAAATAGTGGCCAGGGTCTGACAGTAATACTGAAGAAGCTGCAGCAGCAATTCTAACACACACAAATTATGTGTCTTCTGGCATATTTCTGGACTAAATGGAAAAAATACTCTTCTCTTCCGGCGTTCATATGCCATCCATTTTGTGTGTTATGACTGATCCATACATTTAGTTTAATCAACTAAAAAGCCCAGCGGAAGCTTCAGAAACCTTAATTTGCTAAAGAAAAAGATCTAGCTTGATTGTTCTTCAGTTGTTTACATCAGTACAGAAGTAAATGAGAAAAAACAAACATCTCAACAACCGTTCCCATGTTGATGTGAATGCTCTTCAAACTTTCATTTAAAAACAGATTTTGTTTTAGTTTAATCATAGAAGTGTCAGTTTGACTAAATACAAAAATACCTAAAGTAAATCGCTGTCAATGCACAGTGAGAGATTAACCAAGCTAATAGACCTGACCCACCGTCCCTTCATTACATAATTGTTAACAGGTGAACAAAACACACAACTAGAGCTAAACCCAAAGCGTCTAATTTTCTATTTCAATATATATAAGCAGTGAATAAAACATAGTACAAAAATACCTTCCCCCAGTAAAATGTATGCACCTTACAGCGACAGAAAAACAGGAGCTCTGTCCCTGATCCTTGGAAGCATGATGCAGAAAGTGAAGGATTGCGTTACGTCGGTGTGAGGGAGGTCAAGCGTTGCGGAAACAGAGAGCTAGCAGCAGCCCGTGAGCTGCAGGACCGGCCCTCTTCATCAGTCCTGTGTGGATGTTTGTTGGCTTTGTGCACTGACCGTGATAACAGGCTGTTACTGAGCTGGGACCTAATTGGATTATTCACATTATACAATTGAGGGGGGAGGACTGAGGGTGGGTGTGAGACAACCTGTGATGGTGTGTGTTTGCATGTGGGTGTTTGCGCGTACGTGTGTGAGTTACAGCCAAAACAAGTGGCAACCTCACTGATGCAGGATAATGACTTTTATTAAGATAGTGTTGTAACTACCTCGGTTATTATTACACTGTGTCTGAAGGGTGAAGTTACATAAAGGTGGAAACATAATAGTCTAATCAAAATAATCGATAGAAATGATCAGAATTGGGAAATAGTGATGTGTGTGAGAGTGTGTGTGTGTGTGTGTGTGTGTGTGCGTGCGTGTTACCTTGAAACGGAGAGAGATCCACGTCAGCCCAGTTGTAGCTGGTTGCGATGCGGCAGCTCTCTCTCAGCCAGTCCAGGTTTGGGTACCAGTCGGACGACATGCCTGTTGAAACGCCAAGCAGAGACACAAACCTTCAGCCACGTTTCTGATCACTGGACTAATGTTCGGCATTTTAAGCGTTCCGACTCTGAGCTCAGAGTTTATGAGAGTCACTCCAAAATATAGCTCCTGCTTTCAGCCCTTCCAACACAAAATATGACTTCAAAGCTCCAAATTGCATTACAGTAATAACCTCAGACTCAAGGACAGACTCCCATGTGTAAACATATGTGACAAGCTGAGAGGCATTAATGGAGAATATCTAAAAAAAAAAGGAAAGAAAGAAAGAAATGACACTCTATGGACATTGGTAGTTTTAATATTTTCATTTCAAACTTGGGTTTTACTGTTTCCAGTTATGCTGTCATATTTAAGCTCACGATTAGTTATATGACTGGAAGTTAATGACAAATTAATGTGGAACTCAATTTGTAAATAAATACATATGCAGCTTTGTTGCTTAAGCTGCAGTGATATGTTCATAGAGACATTATATGCATGTCTTTTTTTTTTTTCATTTTTTACAGAAAATAGACATTTTTCTACAGAGTTCAGGTCCTTAATGGATGACTATGGACAGACGGATGGAAAAAGCTGTACAACAGTACTTTGACTTTTTCAGTCAAGTAAATTAATCATTATTCATTGGCAGTGTTTCTTAATCCGTTTACAAAACTTCCATTGATAATAATCGAACAATCAGAAAATGATATTTGTTATCCAAAAATAATATTTTTTATAAATTTTAATTCATTTTCCTGAAATTATAATGATCTATTCTAGGTCAACAAAATCTTAAAACTGGAACCAAAATGAAGTCAAAAATCAAGTGAACTAATTTCTGTTTGAATAACAAAATGTGTTGGCAAATTAAAATGAAAAATTAAAACATTTAAAAAAAAACTATCTCTGTCTATATTGTAAACAGCCACAAGGTGGTATGAGTTCACACAGAAACATTTGAGATGAAAACAAATAATGGGAATGCAAATGCAGAATATTTTGCCGTCGTCACACTCCCAATTAAATAGCTGAATATCTCCAAGCCACGATAGAGTGGATGTTTTCATTCATCTACAGCTTTAAGAGGAAAACTGACCGAGATACAAAAATGCCTGAAAAGACCTACTGCTGCCCTGAGAGCTCAGTTGCAGAGAGACAAAGAAGAAGAAGAAAAACTAGACCGGAAACATGAGCCAGAAAATCCATGAGCAAAAAAAAAACTGTTTGTACAAGCCCAGCTACACAATATGAAATGCAGTACTATGGGAGCATCATAGGAAAATATATAAATATAAATGCAATAATTCTGTGCAGAGACAATGTTGTGTCAGGTGAATTGCTCTACAACAGAGTGGGTGTGGGAAGTAGATGATGTAGAATCACTGTTTTAAAACAGTGAACGGAAAATATTCACCTTTAGGTGTTTTTAGGAAGCAGTAATAAAACCCTACGCATGCAATATCTTCTACAGTGCCTGAATACCTTTCACCAGAAAATGCAATGTATTTATTTTATGTGATGGACCCAAATAAATAGTGAATAATTGTGAAGTTGTTAGTAAAGATCACAAAGTTACCAAAACTTCTGTACATCTAACTCTAAGAAGTGTTTTATTTGTTAGCTTGTTTTATGGGTATGTTTCCTTCATGTTCCTGTGTTTTTTTGTAAAACAGATGAAGTTCAGTCTGATTAGATGAAGCATGATCAAATTTCAGCGTCCATATCAAAGGGCTTTAGCAGAGTCTAACAAGCTTTCTTGCTAGGTTGCCTGACATTTGCTACATTCATCTTTCTGTTAAGTCTGAGCAGCTTCTCTGTCCCTGCTGAGGAAAATCCCTCCCCACATCATACTCTGCAATCATCACAATTGGGATTACAAGTTCAGGGTGTTGTGCAATGTTTCCCACCACAAGGCTTTTTGACTGTTGGCAAAATGTCTCGGTGTCACCTGACCGTAGCACCTTCTTTGACACGTTGTCCCCTACAAGGCTTGTGGCAAACTGCAAATAGGACATTCGTTCAACAACGGCTTTCTTCTTGCTACTCCAGCATAAGGGAGCAGCAAAAATCCTCTTCTCTGTACTCCTCCACAACCCTAGGCACTAATTTAGAACTACTAGCTATTTGGTCATCTGCATTTATATCGGCATTATTAAACAAGATTATTAGAAGTTCACAAAATGCTTTAAGTTCAACTCAAACTACTTTGGAAGAACAATTTATATGCCATCATGCCATCATGTGATCTTGTCCAGACTGTTCCTGGGTCTTTACGATGCCTTTTCTTTACAAATGTCCTCGAACATACATCTAAGGCTTTCACAGAGCAGCTAAATTCATATTGAGATGAAATTACACGAAGGTGTTCTCCCCCCCCCCCCAATTATGTGACCTCTTAGTGCAGCTGGTTTTGTCAGAGTGAAGCATAATTCGTACTTCTTTGTCCGCTCTACTGTCCCCGTCAACTGCAAAGTCTGCACGCTGTAATTTTCATTACCCGTACCTGCCGACATCTATGTCCATCCTGTCCAGACTTTTGTGTCTGCGTTGGATGTTTTAGCCGACATGGGAAAAAAAAATAGCCTCAGACAGAGGGTGGCACTAAACACAAGGCGGATGCATGAAAGCCGCTCAGATCAAACAAAGGAGAAAAACAATGATGCTTGTTTAAATCTACCACAGCCACGAAATGAGGACATCAGGAGGGTTAAGAAAACATATATGAGTGATCTGTTGTTTTGTCATTGTGAATAATTTATCTCACAAGTACAAAATTTGCACTGATGGCTCTTTTTTGTTTTTTTAATTTTCCTGTAAGTATGCAAGTGCATTTCTAAGATGACTCATTGTGTTGGCCAAGACTTTAACAAATATGAACCATGCAACCCCACGCGGTTTGCCTTTAAAGTGGACTGATACCTGCCACACTTTCCAGACTTGTATCCTCTTCACAACTATGCACGACATTCTGTTGGTCTAACACGTTAAAACAGCAAAAACGTCTTATTTGTGACATTACTTGTAATGTTTAAAGCTTTTGAGTAACATATCAAAAGCAGCTGAGTGCAGATTATTATACTGGATTCAACGGGATTATTATATTTAGGTTCTGCTGCTTGTATTTGCTGTCTTGAGATCATACACAATCCTCGGTCCATAGGAGGTTGTTTTGCATTATTACCAAAATCAAACTTCCAGAGAGTCATCTCAGATTGTTGAGCTACCTCAAACTGATGGTCAAAATACTGCAACATGCTCGAGCAGAGATTTTCCACTTCCATCGCTGTGGGTTTTTGTAAAAAAATTGACCTCACAAAGCATTGTGTGTCAACAGAGCATCCTGAACTATTCCAAGGAAAACCACAACACAAAGAGTCTTTTATCACCTCCAAACAGACGGAGGTGTGTGTTTTCTTAATGATACATTCCTGGGTTGAGGCTTTGTGTCTTATTTGAAAAGGTTATAACAACTACCAGATGAATGATTTAAAAAGGAAAAACACTAGTGGGAATCTTTTCACAAAGGAGAAAACAGTCTACAAAAACAGTTAAAACTGTGAAAATATTAAGCAAAAAAGAATGAGAAAAAGATGGTAAAATTTTTTAGAATAGCACAAAATTATATAATAAAGGAGAATAATGTCAAACAATTGAAGAACACTGAATTAGCTTTTATAAAGTAAATTACAGTGGAAGTAAATAGAAACACCAACATCGATAAATTTTCCTAAAACATTTCAGTATATTTAAAATCAAGGAATTCAACTTCAAAACATTTCAACAAATTTGCATCTGATGGCTTGATTTATATTTAATTTTATTTTTTTTTTTACATTTGACACCATCATGTCAGTATCTAAAAAGCTCCAAAAAGGAATCCAGAAGAAAATTGTGAAATGCCTTGATTTGGGATTTCAAAAATATTTCAGGTAAAAATAAAACACAAGAAATCTGCTGCTGTCAAAACTGAAAATATTTAAGAGTGGAAAACCAGGACTGTCCTGCAACAAATACATCTAAGCTCTTGCTATTCTTCGAGTATAAATTAAAATTAATCTCACGCGTATGGGCATATGCCACTGCAAAGAAAATATTCAAAAACATTAAAAAATGTCTGAAACACAGCTTACAAAACCATGTCAGAAAATTGAAAATTTGTTTAAGAATACTGTAAATAAAACCTTCCACTTGGTGCAGCCCCCGAGGACAGAGATTCCCTGATATTTTACGCCAAACATTCATAAATATGTTGAGGGGGGGGGGGGGGGGGGGGGGGGGGGGGGGGGGGGGGGGGGGGGGGGGGGGGGGGGGGGGGGGG